>JXSR01S019274.1:14653-25899 GCA_000969725.1 Ophiothrix spiculata | reverse complement strand
CCACGACTCGTTTAAACTGACATGACTCAGGCGCCCCTGGTACTCGGACTAACCTTTGTTTTAGCAGGTGAAGTTGACGCTTTGTTGCTAGACATGGAATTCAACATCCCGATCGCCATGACTCGTTTAAACCGACTTGACTCAGGCGCCCCTGGTAGTCGGATTATCCTTTGTTTTAGCAGGTGAAGTTGATGCTTTGTTGGTAGACATAGAATTCAACACCCCAATCGCCATGACTCGTTTAAACATGACTCAGGCGCCCCTGGTATTTGGACTCACCTTTGCTTTAGCAGGCGATGTTGATGCTTTGTTGGTAGACATAGAATTCAACACTCCAATCGCCATGACTCGTTTAAACTGACACGACTCCAGCACCATGTCCACAACAGAGTTGGATATATCTGGATATTTGGCTGACAATTCTCGAAGCACTAAAAGGAAAACAAGAATACAATAATTAATGTATTAATTGTTAATTATTAACTTGTAACCCCTTGTATGTTCTTACCGATACAGAAGCTATCTATGATTTAGGTATTCAAACACGCCACAGAGTTGCATCCATGCGTCTGCATATTTTTAACGCGCGAGGGTGGCATAGCCACCCGAGCGTGATAAAGATACGCCGATGCATCGGATGCAGAGTTGTTGATTTGTGTTGAACAACTCTGTGGCGTGTTTGAATACCTTCCAACAACGAAAATCTTCCTGAAAACGTATGAATTAAATTCTAAATGTTTTTAATTTAAAAGATAGGCCTACTCACAGGGATGGTTATGGCTTTTTGTAATTTTGCCTGATTTTGCCTGAAAATGTGAATTTCCAAATACTTTTGTACAGTGAAGATCCAAGCATTTTTGCCTGAATTCAGGCAAAAACCTGAAGATTAATCATGCCTGTACCCATCTTCATAAAAATATTTAGCATATCTGAAATCTGAAGCAAAGTGCTAATTTGTGAATGTTTGCTGCTTTGACGTTATTAATTTTTCCCAAGCAACGACTTGTATGTACTACAAGTGCCCGACGCGCGATGTTCAGTGTGCCGACTCTTGTGTACTGCATAAACGCACTTCCGTAAATGCCGTGCCATGGGTGACGCGCTAATTTGAATATCAACTGTGCATTCATTACGAATCAACAACGGTACGCTCCTGTATTTATAAGAGACACAGTGAGTTGTTGAATGGGTGATGCATCACATTAGGCCAATACAGTACTTAACCATACATATTTCTCTGTATTGCGTGAACAAACAATGGGTAATATTAGTTACCCCCTGTTTGTTCAAGAAATACGTGCAAATATATAGGGTCTGGTGCCATATCCCATGAGACAGTCAGGAATATGGAATAAGGCACCAGACCCTAGATATTTCCTGTATTTGTAAGAACAACCAGGGGGCAACAAATTTATCGTTTAAAGTGTACATGATTTTTGTAATCTTGTTGGTAAACCTATACCATCAAAAGCAATAATAGTTGTTAAAGCAGTAAAAACCTTGAGTTACAACCGTTCTTTGCACCTTGTTGGATATGAACGTATTGATCTGCGTGCTTAAGCTCGCGTTGCGACCATTGCATACAAGCTGCATTACATGCGCAACACACTCTTACGCAGCAGTTTAAACAACGCATAAAAACATTATCAGTTCAATAGATAACTAATAGCAGCTTAGGTATGTGTATGAGTCACGGAATACGGGATATATTCCGGGCTCGGTATATCTTTATTTCTGAAAACCATGAACCAACTAGATAACAGAAATCATGTACACTAAAAGTGCGTTTACACTGTGACGACCTGTGGGTAACGACAAGCAACATAGACCTGCGAATTGTATTTTTGAATTTTACGCCAGTCATCGTTAGTTAAAGTCAGTTAACGCTCACATACGCTGCTAGCCACGCACACTATCGTTACTCTCAGTCGTTTTCAGTTACAACCCTACGTCAAACCAAGTCGTCACAGTGTAAACGCAGCATAAAGGATAACTAATAGTATTCCACCATGATAGGTTTAACAGATAGTCAGAAAGTATTTAAAGGTTGCATTTAATAGTCCCTAAATTTAACTTTCCGATGCTGTTTGTTTCATTTCACTTGGTAGTGCACAACAAAAATTATGTTATATCAAATATTTGGGTGGATTTTTGTCTGGTCAATCTCATGATTACTGGTCATAAAAATAAAGCAAAATGAGTCACCTTGGAAAATTTATCATATCGGTCCTTAATTTTCATCAAATTTGTTCATTTCTTCACCATATATGAAAAAGAGATGCACATAATAAATTGATAAATACTGTTACGGTTGAGTGCGCGGATCAAGGACAATACTCAAGAGAATGCTATTCAAGGGGAACTTACAAATCATGAAATTGGACCAGAAAAATTTACATCCAAATATTTGATGAAGCATAACTTCTGTTCTAGATTACTGATTGTAATGACGGAATCTTAAAGTTCAATTCATGGACTATAAAATGCAACCTTTACATACTTTCTTACTATCCATATGCAAAGATTGTAAGGGTTTTTTTTTTCTGGGACACCCTGCACAACTCCTAATGGCTAATTGATCACCATTGAAATAATGTTCATTACTGACCACATGCACACTCTTGGTGGCGCAATTTGTATAAATCTAATTTATTTGTTTTAAGGCTCTATGAAACTTATTTTGACATATGCCATATGGATAATGTGAGTCCCAACTAAATAAACTTTATACATGCTTCATGCAAACATTAATAAGGTCTAACTTTTAAATTCATTGCTTACTTAAACACTTTTAGAACCCAAATTTCTTGTATCTTGTAAATGAAACTGAAACTAAATGAAACTGAAACTGTATCAGTGTATTTTTGCAAATATTATATTCTAATAAATGAAGCCTTCAAGCCAGTAGTAACCTGAAAACCAATTTTGAGCTTACATGCAGCTTTCTGAGAAGGAGTGAGAGAAGGAGCAGCTTCTTCCTCTTCGTCTTCACCAGCCCCAAAACGAGTCTGAAATAAAACAATTGAATGCAAGAATGACGCATGTAAGTTCGCATTATATTAAAACGAAAGATACAGTAGGCTAGAAAACATGCTAAAAAGCCCAGAATAAATCCCAGTGCTCGATTTTAAGGGGTTTTACTTGCACAAATGCAAGTAAAATTTGCTCTGTGCAAGTGAAATTTTGCCAGTGTACCATTGAGTGCAAGTAAAATTATGAGTTTTTTAAGCTATTTTTGAAGAAAATTTCATCTGTGCAAGTAACTTCAAATGTCAAAATCTAGCACTGATAAATCCTTTGATATTGGTCCAACACGGCTGATTTCACTCACAAGTGTCTGACATCATTTTCTGTGCTAAGCAGCGTTTCAACATAAGCGATGTCGCATCGCATTTTGCGACACGTTTTGGGCCGTTTGCGATCCAATTTTACAAGTGCATAGCAAAAAAATGCGACACAAAAATCCCAAGTTTACTTTCATGTTTTGCATCATCTAAGACAAACCTTTGGAAATGTGTGTTTGTCCAGCAAATATCTAAACAAAAGTATGATAAAATGATATTTTTTTTATCTTAGTATCATTTTCTTCTATCGTTTAAACTTCTATTTTTGCACAATCTAGTATTTCCAACATCATAACTTTCCCGATTTGCAAGTTCAGGCCTCAAAATAACCTACGGCAATGCGGCAATTTGCCGTCAGTGCCCGTCACTTTGCGTGGTGCCTTATGGCTTAAAATGACTGGAAACGTAGACATTTTTTTGAAAAATGATATAGATTCATCAGACAAAAATCAAACTAAGTTATTCTTTTCTTGCTAAACTTCTTGATTTCCTAATCAAAATCAGGATCAAAATGTCCCGAAATCGCATCCAAATAATGTAAACTAAACTATCCATTGATTCACCACATGAGGGCAACGTGACTGAATATATTTAATAAGGCAATAACATAAAAGTCATGCGCTATAACCAGGGAAGGTCAAAATAAAAGAATTGGTTAGGTTTCAAAAATAAATAATGAAAAAAGCAAATTTACCTATATAAAGGAATAGGCTACACTAATTATCATGTTATTAACAATAGTCATAATATTAAATTCATACGGAGGAATATTAATATTAAACATTTGTCTAACACATATATGAGGTACAAGTACTGACTAAAACAGATTAATGAGAACAAGCAGAATAAAAAAATAAATTCTTGACCAAAAAGTCTTTTGAAAAAAACTTTTTCACTCATGAACACCTGAGTCTAAAATTCAAATGCAGCTCGAAAATTACTTTGTTTACTTCCAAAATTTAACTAAATCAGCCCAAGAGTTTTTCTGAATTTTACAGCAACTAAACGGCAGATTTGACATGTAAAAAGGCTCAAATTAATTATTATTCGGACACCCTTACCCGAAGCCGGAAGTCGAGCTAAATATTTGTCATATCCCGCATCTTATTAACCTGTGCATATAACTTATGCAGAACGCAGGTACGGTGGCCTTGGTACTTATTGCACAAGCCAAGCTGCATCATGTCAAATTTACCAATTCTTTTGAAAAGTTAATTAATATATTTCCATATAAATGTACAACCGTTTAGACGGCTGTAGGATTCCGAAGGCTCTTGAGTACACATAGGTAGATTTGAATGTCGAAAAAGAGAATTCTCTGAGGTGCAAATGAGATATTTTATGAGTGAAAATGTTCAGGTTTTTTTCGAAAAACTTTTAGTCAAAAAATCTCTCTTTTTTCACTTATATGATAAAATTAATAACTTCTACTTTATATTATGTGTTAGATATGAGTTTTATACCGACATTCATGAATTTAATCAATTACAACTATTCTTTATTTTCACAAAAATAGTGATTTATTTTGAGTAGTGAGTTTGGTTCTTTTGCACTAAAATCAGGGGGAAGAAGAATTAAACTTCCCGGCTTGGCACGTGACTGTTGCGTTTCTGCCTAGTTAAGAATATTTACAGTGTTTTTAAACACTGTAAAATATTCTTTACTAGATTCTATCAAGAGTTTATATGTTTTTTGACTTGAGACTATTTTCATCTATTTTGAGGTACAGTTTGTATTTTATTCAAATTCTTGACGGACTGTCTGAGCATGGAGGTAATAACAAAATTGGCTTGGTGCCCTTAATGGACAAAAATATTGCCTTAATGCCTTGTCAATTTGATTGCTGTGCCTGCCCTAATTCTTATTATGAGGCCTGCAGTTGATGACATTATAGACATCATAAATTTGATAGTACAACCCGGGGGGGGGGGGGCACTTCCATGGTGGGTACGCAGGATGTGCCTCTGGATAGACCCCACTTTTCAAATTGCTGTGTACCCAATGACCCCCTTTTTTATATTCCCAGCCCACTTGTTACCCAATGGCCCCCTTTTTCTTATCTATTGCTACTGAATGACCCCATATTTTTGCCTTCTGTTGCTACTGGACGACCCCCATTTTATGAAATTTTTCCTGTACTTAAAGACCCAACTTTATAACTTTTGTGTACTCAATGACCCCCCTTTTTAGATGTTTACATGAATATTCTTCTTTATTGGCAACTTGAAACTGCAGCATGTAGTTTTCAGTCAAACAACAAATTCATGCTACATGTTTGACCATCTACCAGTTGGAATGTGAAAGAAAAGGAAAAACAAAATGTTCCAGACAGGTTCTAGGTATAGTTCCAGGCTAGGCGAGCAACACAGCAAGTTCCAGCTGGTACCAAAATTGGTGCTTTACCATCAAAATTGGTATATTGATGATTGGGGTTTTGAGCCAAAAATAGGTATAGAGATGGTCAGTTTTTGAAAGTCTGGCAGGTACATACCGTACAAAATTTTTTGAATTTTCAAGAACCCCCTATCCCCTGGCCATGAATCTTAATGAATCGCATCACAGTTTTGTTGTTAATAGTGGTTCTTTGCAAATATGGGCAATTTGTAGATGATTAGAGGCTTTGTACTCGATGACCCACTTTTGCAAAATTTGTACCCAATGCCCCCCATTTTACATCATCATACCTCAAAGGGCCCCCTTTTTTGAGACTTTGTACCGAAAGACCCCAAAGACGTGTACTTAATGCCCCCCTTTTTCAAAAATGCCTATTTTACCTGAAAGGCCCCTACTTTTGAGTTGGCGGAGGCACATCCCTGTCACTTTAGATATGCAGTGCCCCCACATCCCCCCATGAAATGTGTGTAGCACTTTTTGCTCCACAACTTAAAATTCTTAAGGCGAATGCTGGTGCTAAGCCACCTTAAGTAACCACAACATGACAAAATTCCTGTAGCATACTGTACTTTGCTTAACAATTATGCACTTAAAACTGATGTCCCGTCTCCTATTATTGAAGTCATTAAATTTCCTACAAATCATGAAATTCTGAACGCAACAAATGCGCACAGTAAACAAGTAGTACGAAAGATTTTTCTTTTCACGCAACCGCTGTGTAAAGTAACCAATCAAGATAAGGGATACGCGCTGTGCATTTTCATTATCGATGCGTAGTTGCACACGCTCTCATCATACGCACCCTGAAGATTTGATTTGTAAGAAATTTAAGGATTTCAAAAATAGGTACTGAGAGATGACCAGAATTTGCATTGAAATGCATGTTTTACATACTGTGAACAGGGTTATTTTCACAAGGGTTCAATTTTCGTGAATTTCCGGAATCAACATATAACCGCGAATATAACACCACACGAATACATTGATTTTAAGTGTCTATGTAATGAAGCCTAAATTAGCATTTAACGCATGCTAAAAGGTTGTGATTGTCTGGTTTCCCGAAAAATTATTCTGCCCGCAAAAATACTCCAGTTGACAGTATTATACCACAAGGCCAAGCCTCTGACAGGCCGGGAAATATTTGTGTGGAAATCCATGACCAACCTCTGACCCTCAATAGCTAGGAATTCAAAATTGCAAAATCAGTGCTAAAATTCCAGGTCTCAAATCCTGGCATCTTGGCCAGGGAGAATTTCTTAACAGACCATGGTATAATATATTCAAGTCAAATCCAGGTAAAGCCAATTAAATGCTCAAATCCCTGGCAAACTTCATTGGAAGCCCCACTCATGGACATATAAACCAGTTATGACCTTTTCACCTGCTTAATTGTTGGTATACACAGTCAGTTCGCGGGTCGCTGATATCGTACACAACAAAAATAACATAGAAAACTTTTGCCCTTGACAAATTAACCAGTTAGTTCACCAGTGCAGAACTAGCAAAGTGGGGTTGTACTGTTAATGCAAGTACTGGCCATCTCTAATTTTACCCAGGGGTATCTTATAAAGAAGCTCTTATTTCTAAATATAAAGTTAATCAAAATAATATTGAGTGATTTTGTTAGGTCTGTAATATGCAAAACCTTGGTTTCAGACCATTGGCTTCATGTATTCCTTTTTAATATTGTTTCGCTCAATTTCTGATTTTATTCCTGAATATTTTTTATGTTCGATACCTTCCTCTCACTTTTCTCTTTGGCCATCCAATTAGAATTTGTGAGGAAGGTAACATTATATTCTAAATATTCTTTGATCATGCATTTATTCTATTTATAAAACTACCGGTATTCTTTCTAATAGTTAAAAATGCATTTTTTCTTCATGAAATTGTTTCAAATCTACTTTCAGTTTGAGCGTATGATTATTCGTTTATTATTCATGATAATTTTGTCTTTGATTATTGTTGGATCTACATGCACCAGGCTTTTTAGATCAACTCTTTTGTTTCATGCCTTCCTCCCATTCTACTCTTTGGCTATCGAATTGTGGTCTGGGAGGAAGGAAATCTTATTTGTTCTTTGTCATTCAATTTATTTTATTCTGTTTCTAAACTGGAGACAAGGACTTGACAGGCCTTTGGCTTATTTTCTTGTTCTCCTCCACAATGTTTGTACTTTGTTAATATGCAAAATTTTGTATACACTGTATTTACATGTATGGAAAGAAATAAATTATGTTATGTTATGCTATGTTATGTTATGTTGGAATATCAATTGATAAGTGCATTAATATTCACGTAATCAATCTTACCTCTTGCACATCCCGACGTTGCGCTGACTGAGCTCGGCGTTTCTGCTGTTCTTGCTTAATCCGTTCTTCTTGTTCTCGTTTTTTCTGTGCCGCTTCTCTCGCTTCCCTTTGTCGCAACTCATTTTGCTCGGTTTGTATACGCTTAACTTGGCATGAGTGACACACAGTCCCGGCAAATTGAACCTATTGTGAAACAATAATGTTATGATAAATATGATGGGTCACCCGGAAAGGGGGGACTTTGCAGATGATATCAGTTTTGATTTTATCATTTCACCTGTAACATCATTTTTCAAGCTTTAACATGACACCTTACTTGTTGAAATAGGTCAAGGCAATCAAATTTTACAACAGAAAATCTGCCGGAAATTCTTATTATTTTCTTTATCTTTCACAGCCTATTTTCATCTGTTTCTTGAAAAGTGTTCTGTCACAAAGTCCTCCTTTTCGGGGCGAGTAATCATATATGATGGCATGTCATTAGATGGGTATGCTAAAAAGGTGGTGGTGTTACATTTTTTCGTGGGTTCTCGGACTTAATTTGATGTAAATTCACTATTCCTTAGCCTATTGACTTGTTTAATGTCTCATTTGAAAGCTTACACTTTCTGCTATTTATGACAGTAATTTGGCGTTCATGGGTTACATAATTTAAGAGAGACAATGGTTTGAACTTGGCAGTACGAGGGTGGTGGTGCCTAAGGATGCGGTGCCTAAGGATGCGGTAGATACCCAAATTGAGACAATATCGCCATTTTGTAAGGCTTGACACTGCTGGAACATTCACAAATGGATTATGTGACCTCAAATACATACAGATAGTCACCAACATGGCTAAAATTCGGTATATAATTACAGTAATTGGCAAATTTATCATTTTTAGACCTTCCTCGGTCACATTTTTGGGCAGCACCTTCTCATTTTTTGTCCGATTTTGACAAATTTGGTGTCAAAATGTTCAGGGGATCAAGCTGCATCAAATAAGAATTAGGGCAGAATGATTTGAAACATCACCATTTTCTCCCCTTGTATAGCCCCTTCTAATTAATTGAAGGTCATCAACACCAAGACCCTAAGGGGTCTGTTTCAAGTTTAATGCATCAAAGTAACTATTAAAGTGTGTAGAACATATCCTGAAAAAATGAACTGTTTACCATTAATCATTCCAATTTATGACTTGCTTTAGTAAAAACAGGCAATTTTGAGAAAAACGCGTTTGAAAATTACAGTTTGCATTGCCGTCTATGGAGTAATAAACCATTAATTAGCTCATTATGCCAAAACAAAAGTGACATTTGGATAAAAGGTTACTTGAATTGAAAGAGATCAGTAATATTAACATCATATCAAACAATTGTTTTTTTGACCATTATGACCATGTAACACCTTTTTGACCCATCTCATGAAATGCCACCATATATGAGGTGCAGTCACAACAGGAAAGATCCCGAAACTCAATTCCACAATGCGTTTGGCGTAAAGTGGACTTGCAGCGCTACTCATCTTAATTGTTTATTAAATTACCCACTTTTATGTATATGGATTACAGGAGCTAATATCTTGGACATGGTTGATTCCTTTAATAGGAAAAACTGTGTTTGTGCTAAAATTTCAGTAGGCCTACATAATGATGTCTGGACAGAAACCCTAAAACTGATATCAAAATATTTACACATTAAGAAGCTTAATGAGTACTTCACATTTATCATCTGAACTTGCCACTCCCAAATGAGTGATACTGATTTATCATTATGGAGTACCCCTATCTAGGTAAACTTTTGAAATCAAATATTTTCATACAGGTATATACATCTTTATCTATGTTACTATAGTCAATAGAATTTCTAAGAATCTGCATCTGGATTAGATACTTCGCAACACCCCAATTTTGGAGTCAAACGCGAAGGTGCAGAGCCAACACACATTCCCTGCAACTGGAACCTATTGTGAAACAATAATGTGTGATAAATATGATGGTTCACCCGGAAAGGGGGGACTTTGCAGATGATATCAATTTTGATTTTATCATTTCATCTGTAACAACATTTTCTAAGCTTTAAAATGACACCTTACTTGTTCAAATTTATCAAGGCGATCAAATTTTACAACAGAAAATCTGCTGGAAATTCTTTTTATTTTCTCTATTTTTTGCAGCCTATTTTTATTGACACTGACAACAAAACCAGATAAACACGCTTGTTGAGACAAATCAAATGCACTGCAAAGTATCCATTACTAGTACTCAGAACCCAAATTGTCAAATCTGTCATCATATCATCATACTTGATTTTTAACGCGAGGCATGATTTTCAACGGATGATTCTCAACGGAACGTTCAAGAAACGATTTAATGTATTTTTTTTTATTTTTCTTCCCGCCATGATGGTTTCTTCATGTTGGGTGTTTTTATTAATTTATGTATTGTATTTTGTCATATCCTTGCACACTGTGGACTCGGTATGGATTCCAGTTGAACTTGGGCTGTATGTTTTCTTCTTTTGTTATGAATTAAAGATGATTAAATAATCAGTTTCTCGAAATGTGTTCTGTCGAAAAGTCCCCCCTTTTCGGGGTGAGTCATCACAAATGTGTGAAATTATGCATGTTCATCATACTCTTTTTGAGGATTGGGTGCAATAATCTGTGGGTTTTCATCACAGATTATAATAAGGCCTAAAAAACTGTTGTGTTGCCCTTTGCCGACCGACCAAAAATTTTGCATAAGTTGGGTCAGCGGACACTGAGAGGTTAGTATGTGCATGGGGCTATTTTATAGCCCCATGGTATGTGTGAATATGGATAAGGACTAGTTGTCTACATCCCTCAAATTAAATCCTTAAATATCCACAAGGCAGAAGATGCAAATATCTTAGAGTCCTGACTCCATGCACTGATACATAAAATTAAGAAATTTGGTAATTTCGACCCAAAATCAAACTAGAACAATCTGTGACTTGTGGGTTTAAAAGAAGTGCATTGATATATCTGCATCGGTCACCAAAATGAACAAATTTATGAAAAATCTTTGAATATACCTGGGATTTGAGACTTATATAGCGGTACTCCTATCCAAAGGATGAGATCTTACCTCAACAATGTTGCAAGTTTTACACTTTGGTCTGATGTTCGTCATGCGAATTGCCTCAGCAGGCCTTGGAGGCTGGTATAAACAATACAAACAGGATGAGATCTTACC
>JXSR01S019273.1:43780-60203 GCA_000969725.1 Ophiothrix spiculata | reverse complement strand
TTTCCCAAGTATGAATTGGCAAAAAACTGGGATCAGGCCAATATTCGGCGAATCACTCTGGCGGAGTAATTTCTGACTATTTTCCAAATAAAATGTAAAAAAACGAAAGAAGACACTCACATCTAAAGATACAATATGAAATCTTCATATTTTATCACACATTATAGCTCAATTTTAAGCTTTTTAAAGTAGGTTCTCTGGATGCCCCGTGAGCAAATAGTTCCCATTTTGGCCATGTCTTGGTTTTCGGTAGTTATTTAGTTGTGTAAAACCTATATGCCATTCATGTGTTTCGTCTGGCCCGATTAAGGGGGCTAGCTGTATATCTATAGATGTTGTGGCTCATCGGGGGGGGGGGGGGGGGGGGGTGGATGGTGACGTGGTAAGCATGATGGTTATAATTATAGTTCAAGCTTCCCGGAGGAAGTACACTCCCCTTGCAATTGAATGGCAATTCCCTCATTCGCATATCAATAGGCCTATGATGAAGTTATCACTGACTCACAAGTGAAGTAGGTATGGGAACAAGGGAACAGCCGTCGAGAGGAGTCTAGGCTACTGACTCCAGGGGCAGTGTCGTGGCAGTAAATAATTGGAAAGCCCTTATAGGTACACTCTCCTCACAGTGTGGAGAGTACCTAAAGGGCATAATTTCCAAGTCTGCCCGAGCGGTTTGTCTCTCTCCATGCATTGCAGCCAATAGGCCTATGAATGTTTTTTTTTTTAATTATTGCCAAATCATGTTCAGAAATTAAAGGTTCTATTGTGTGGAGAAAATGATAACAAACGTACAGATTTTTTGGACAAGTATTAAACATATCAAAAAGGTGTAGCTATGTTTTTGTGATGTTTTATATTACCTCGTTTGTGACCATAATATTGCAACTGAGAATCCCACAAGGTTTGTGTGAATACAACAAAAAATGGTAGTATACAAAATTTGTTAGTTGAAAGTGTGAAAAAGAAAGGAAAAAATATGTTGACACATGTTTGAATTAGTCTTAATTATTGCCTTCAAAATATATTCTAAAAAAGAAAATCTGAAAACAAAAAAAGGGCTTTAGACCTTTCAAGGTCCATGCCTCATCTGATCTGCCAAACCCCCACTGACGTTTCTATGAAAAATACCGCGTGAGGACGCTGTTTGCATTTTCTGTTGCCGAGTGATACATTCGCTCATCATCTTCCGAGCAATCGAACGCTTCCGAAGACCTGCCGAAGAATACTTGGTGACGCCACGGGAAAAGTCGTCATCTGCCGAAGAATCAAAATGACGTCACAGGGCAATTTAATAAAATCATAACATTCATTTTTTAGCTCAGATATATATTATTTCGTATATATGTTTTTCAGCGTTTCCAACCCACTTGAAACAATTCTAAGGCATTTCATGCAATACAATGTCAAAATATCGGCTACAACATACATTTCTGGAGCATTTTATGTGATTACCAGGTTTCTTACTACGAAAGATATTGAGAGGGTTCCGTTAAAGCTTTAGTCGTGTGCTGCGCCACCTACGGGGATTCCGGGAACATTGCGTCTAGAACAGCGCAGTGGTTTTCATTTTCGTACTCACGCATTGTTTTTTCGGACTAGCGCAGTGGTTTTCATTTCTGGACTAGCGCACCTCTAAGGTATAGGAAAATTGTGTAGTCGGACTAGCGCAGTGTTGGACTAGCGCATTGTCGGACTAGCAAGTGCACCCCGTAAAAGTATGGTGAAATTCCATCCGGACTCTTGCTAAATGTAGTCAAAAAATTCAAATTGACATTTACCTCTTGAAATGATTTACATTTTTTGTGGACAAAAAGGAAATTGCTCCTATCTAAATAAGCAAGACCCTGATTAAAAATGATTGCTTTAAATGTTTAAAACTGTGTTCCTCAAGGTTCAGTTCTTGGCCCATTTGTGTCTTTCTTTTATATTATCCAATATTTACTAGTGAAATATTCATGTAACATTAAATTTGTTGAATTTTTATTGATTTTAATATTAAATTCTTTGGACTGAAGACAAAAAAATGATCATCACTCTTGCATTTGTTTCATAACCCCATTCAATAAACCCTATTTTTGTATGCTCATTACTTCAGGGAAAATGACAAATTTGGTCTTGGGGCAGGAATAAAATTAAAAAAAAACCACAAAAATGGCTTTTTTCAAAAAGGAGTGAAAAGGATGCAAGTTACTGGGTGGTTTTTTTTTTTTTTTTTTGCTTTTTTTTTACTTATTGTTTAAATTGTTGTTTTATTGACATGTTATTATACATGTACATACATTAAAGAAATACTATAAAGTGTTAGAAATGAAGCGCCCCCTGTCACCCATGACTTTTCATTTTTTGGGGCTTATTGGGTTTGTTTTGGGTAGATATGAATACCCTCCAAACGATTCGGCTCAAAGATGCTTACTTTTTCTGTTAAGGTCATTTGTTGAATTAAATTCGGGATCCCGAATTTAATTCCACATGTGTTAGTATATGAAAGTATTCATATATATGTTTTTTATCCATTTTTGGTGGTAAAACAATTTTTTTCACAAAATACACTTGAAAACGTTTTTAGATAGTCACAGTCCTCTATTTTATGCTGTTTTTACTATAAACTAATAAAGGGGTACCCTTCCAACAGATGTCGTTGTTTCCAAGCTCAGGCCAGATATCGTTATCCAGAACAAAAGTAATAATTCCATCCAACATCGAGAAAGCTCATGTTTATAAGATAGGTTTCAAACGTCCCAGGGTTAGGGTTAAATAACCCTAACGCTACCTAGTACTAAAAAGTCCCAGGGTTAGGGTTAATTTAACAGAGCCTATATGTGTACCGTCGCGGCAAAAGGGTCCAGTTGTCGGCAACTTCCATTTTGCGCTAGAGGCCGGTAAAGTTGAAATATACCAAAATATGACGGGAAAGTCAATTTTGAGATTTTTGTAGAAATGAAATCTTTGAACCCTTTTGTATCCAAAATGTTAAGATGGTTAATCAAAAATAACGACAAACTTGTAAAAAAGTGTGATTTATATCGCTATGTCGAATCGTTTTCATCATGAAAATTTGAAAATTTGTGTTTTGACAAACGGTTATGAGTACGATTATGATAATTAATTATGCAATAACGAAACATGATATTGAGTCCAAAAATTGTTATTATATTACTCAAGGTATCGTCTTCCATTGAGCCAAATTTCAAGTCGATAAACAAATGGGAACATGGTGGTTGCTATGGGGATTTGCTCATACTCTATACAGACTGCACACAAAATCGAATGGAAAAACAGGCCTACCTTTAACAGCCTTTTTCTCACAAACTAGTTTTGACAAACGGTTATGAGTACGATTTTATAATTTGCCAAAACTCGTCAACCAAAGCTCCGATTTGCATGATTTTGGTATCATTGAAAAGGGAATTAAATGAGCTTTACCATCATATGAAAATCTCCATATTTTGGTTTTGACCCAACTGCACCCTTTTGCCGCGGCGGCACACATATATGTGTAGTATACATGTATACCATAATTTAACAGAGCCTATATATGTGTAGTATACATGCATACCATAACCCTAACGCTACCTAGTACTAAAAAGTACTATCGGATAAAATCAAGAAAATAGTCTAAGTCCAATAACGTCATAGACGGGAGATATATGTAGGCACCGAATCGCTGCCAGGCAGCGCCCGCCCCGTGGCTTGGCATTGCTTGACTTTGGCTTGGGATGCGAGAGGTCCCGGGTTCGAGTCCCGCGTTCGAATGAGTAAAAATAGCCATTTTTTATGTAGGAATTTCCAAGAAGATAGGTTTTAAACGTCCCAGGGTTAGGGTTAAGATTCAGAAATATAGAGATTTCGGATAATGGTTTCAGATGTGATCCTACATGTATTGAGGTTGGATCACGTGGACTCATTACCCCAGTAAATGTCGGAAACATTGACTCAATTTTCCCCTTGGTTTCAGGTAAACAATCGAAGGCTTTCAAGAAGGAACTCAGCAAGGTTGCACTCCTGACAAGCTATACTATCTGGAATGCTAGACATGAGCCAGGATCGGATAACCAGCTCCTAGTCCACTCATGATTTGAATTTTTTCCCCATGCGGAGATCCTTCTTGATCACCATACGATTGTATCCATTACCTGTACCCTGATTTTGAATTATTGGTTTTGTTGTTTGCAGCTGTGTACCTCAAGGAATGGTTCTTAGTCCCTTATACATACATGTATAATCATTTGTTTATTGTTGAAATAAAATACAACTTGTTGAAGAATACTGGAGGAAGCAACAAAAAAGTTACAGGCCTAAATAAAACTTGTTAAATTGAATAAAGATGATTGGATGACAAATAAATGGCGTAATACAAACGGCGAGAAACAGGCATTTTGGATTTTGAAATCCCAAATGGAAAGAAGATAAGTTAGAGCTACAGAAACAACTGTGTAAAGAAAGAAACTAATCCCAAGGACAATATACTTTCTTTGGCCTCTCAGTATTGAGGCATGCACTTGGGTCAGTTTAATATTCCTTTATTTCAATTTTTACGCCTTAGGCGTTATGTATTGGTTTTGGCATTTAATGGAGTGGTATTTGGGCGGAAATTTATGCATGCTGTGCTGACAAAATGTTTAATAAACTTGACAAAAACTTGCTGAAGTTGTAATTACATTATAAATGTATCATAAATATGTTTTATAATAAGAGAAAAGTAATCTACAATACAGAAGTATGTTAAAGTGAATAAATTCATTATTTGATGGAATCTAATTCACCCATTGCACCCAATTGTGTGCTTACTGAATTATGTTTTGGGCTGCTTACCGGAACTACTTTTGAAATCACAAGGTTTAACAATATAATTGAATATGTATGACTTGAATGTAATCCACTACCATTTGTAGAAATAGGGGTGAAAAACTTTGGAAATAACATTCATTTTAGGGGTGTATAAAGATACATTGCTTTGGAGGTCATTAGACTCATGTTTAAAATACAAAATCATTATTATGGACAAAATGTTTTGAAATTATCACTAAAAGTTTGTATTTGTTTTGATTCCCAAGTACAGATACTACATGTAAATGCAGGGCCACCCAACTCAATGACCTCGCTTGTTATATAATCGTGAGACATGTTGAATAATCTATGAATAAACGTGTGTTGTACACATTGGTTGTAGGTTATAGAATATATAATAAGGGATAAATATTCTGTGTTGGTCACAGTGGAGAAAATAGATGAGAGAATTTAGGACCCAAGGGAGAGGGGTGGGCGGTAAAAACGCTGTTAAAGCATGTAATATTGGCCATGATCAACTTGGGTATGAAAACTTGTATTAACTTAGGCCTAAAAAATTGTTTGATTGGCGTAACCCGACCGACCCTATTTGTACCATCGACCCTAGATATTTTTTATTTTTTTGAGCAAGAAACCTCCAAATCCCAAATTTGATGGGAATCAATTCATGGGGGCCCGAGATAAGTTGCATGCAGGACATTCAAAATGACAAGTAAAAGATGTCTTACAGAAAGAGTGAAGATGTGTTTGTATATGTGACGTATATTTTGTGATAGATGAAACATAGACTTTGAAAAATTAAAAAAAAAATCCGAACTCCCTACCCTATTTTTTCTATTTTTCTGCCTTGATTATTTGAATAAAAAAACCTAGCTATTTCATTTCATGGATTCGTATTACTCAAAATTGTTTTACGAGTTAGACCTGGTTTACGTGCTTATTTGGTTCACATCTAAATATATTTTCCTCAACCAATGTTGTTATATTTTGTGTTGTGTGTGAGATTTCTGGGCTAAATCTTCCATATTTTAAAGCTGTTGCAGTTCCAAAATGCCTATAAGGTCCTTTTGTGGCCACGGGTAATAATTTAGACATACTAACTTTACGCCTGGTCTAAAAAGGTTAGACCTAGTCTAAAAAATAAAATATTTGAAGCACAAATGTTTGTCTGTTTTCCTGTAAACGTTCAAGTTCTATAAGAATAGTTATGGATATTAGTTATAGTAGTTGGAAGTACTTTCTTAATATGAAAAACACTTTTAAAGTCATTCGCCATGATCCACTTGAGTATGAAAACTTGTATAAACTTGTTTGATTCAAATAAAACAAGTTATGCACCAAAGACGTTTAAGAGTTAAACCAGATTTAAAGTTAGACCTGATTTTTTTTACAACTAAATATATTTTACGCAACCAATATTGTTATATTTTGGGTTGTTGGTGAGATTGTTTGGTTGAATCTTCGAAATTTTAAAGCTGTTAATTCCTCAAAAGGTCCTTTTCTGGCGGTTGTAATTTTGACTTAGACCAGGTCTTACTTTAAATCTGGTCTTAGTCTTAACCTCTAGTACAATGTTCTCTATCAACATTAACATCCATCAATATTTGTACTAAAAAGTAGTATTTTATAAGTTGACATTATTTTCATAATCTCAACAGCCATGTATATATAACAGATGAAATTATAGTTGCGCTCGTTCTTGCTAATAACCATAATAACATTAAACCAAGCAAGAAATTGTCTTTCTCATTAATTTTACATCTCAGGGACAACTTAACTGCTTAGGGGTTGTTTTATTTCTAAAAATCAAGATTAATTTGACTTTAATCGATTTTTTAAAATATCAAAATCAATTATTTAAATCAGGATTTACACCCCACTCATAACTCATGAGAAATTTTATGCCAAACCGGACAAACAAATACATTTTGAACACAAGTGGCGATATTCTATTTGTGGTAACCATAGCAAATTACCAATATAAACTTAAACCAATACTATAAGAGTAAATAGTTGCATTGGTAGGATTGTAGAATTCAATAATTATAAAAATATGTGTGACAAATCCAATTCTACTCACGACTTTCTTTAGCTTTCGCCTCTCAGACGGGAGGCTTGATCACAAGTGATCCACTCCACTGATTTTCCCGCGAAGCTTGTTGATATTCTCACTTCCAGGATTCACAGTTCTTTTAAGTAGAGTGTCATATACGTAATCAATGGAAAAGTTGCCTTCATCGCGGTTGATTGTTCGTGCCCCCCTGCGTCGTATCTGTATGGCCTCTCTGATCTTTCGGGTAAAGGTGTTTGAATCTCTATCGAGAATAGAAGCATTGTCCCAGTCTATTACATGGTTATTTTGCGCAATATGGTCGGTGATGGCGGATTTATGTTGCTCTGTTAATGATTGTTTCCGGCTGGCTCGGGTGAACTTTGAATCTTTGAGTGTTTCAGCGTCCTTCTGGTGTTCTTTCAGATTTGTCACACATATTTTTATAATTATTCAATACTATAAGATTTTGATAAAAATTGGTTTATTGTAAAATTATCATAAATGGGGGAATGTGACTATCTAAAAGCGTTTTCAAGAGTATTTTGTGAAAAAAATATGTTTTGTCACCAAAAAATGGATAAAAGTCATGAGGAATTAAATTCGGGATCCCGTATTTAATTCAACAAATAGCCATAACAGAAAAAGTAAACATCTTTGAGCCAAATCGTTTGGAGGGTATTCATATCTAGCAAAACAAGCCCAATAAGTTCAAAAAAATCAAAAGTCAGGGGTGACAGGTGGCGTTAACACTTTATAATATTGCTTTAAATAGAAACATTATCATATATTCAAAGGACTATATTTTACTGATTTGACTGATGTTTGAAACCCAAAATTTATATCTTTAGTGGCGCCCTTAACTTTGAATTTAATTTTAAAATCCCCTTTTCACACCAAATTTTTCTAATGCTAGTATATTTTATCAAATGTAACCCCACCAACATTACTCCGTTTCTATCCCCCAGGGTTAAACAACTGCAGATACAATTCACATCAAAGACGATGATTTTTTTTTTCATCCGGAGGCGTTGTCTTTTTTAAAGACAGTTCTTGTTTGAGTAGCTTATGCTTAACGGGCAAATAAAGTCTGTAAAATGCACTTTGATATGGCTAAAAAAACCTGCTTCTGTGTGTTAAACAGGTACTTGTTGGGGTTTCTTTTTTATTAAATACTTCTTCAGGGTTGGGACAACCGTTTCTGGCAGTAAATCATATAATAGTGGATTCTCTGGGATTCCTTTATCCATGAACACACCTGATACAATACAATACCACTCATCATTTGTGCCTGTTAAGATTGACCCATTTAACTTTCAAACTTTTAGCATAAACCATGTACAGGGTGTGCCAATAAAAACGCAAGATTGGAAAACAAAAATATTTAAAATATAAGCAGGCCCTTTTTCTCATCAAATCACCAATGATATTAAAATAGAGATTCTCCCCGTCATTTATGCCCTTTGTTTCATCTAATTCGGATGTTCCTGTCCGGAGATACAGCATTTTAAAAATGGAGCACAAATTTCAATCTGGTCCGATTTGTGATCAGCGGATGAGTTAAGTATGTTAACCCAGGTTGATATGCATCCAGACATTAGCCCCCTTAAGGGTACGAGGAATCCACATGCTCAGGAAAATGTGAATCCTAACTAATTTTATTTATATCATGAAAAGATAAATAGTTTCCACTGCCTTTGCGGGGACTCGAACCATGGATTATGGCGGGGGTTAGTCATGCATTACGAAGCGAGAGATCTACCGCTGAGCTATCAAGGCAGCGTTGAGATGGTGAACTGAAATCTGAATCATAAACATTAGAATGCCGTATTTTTCTTTTGTTTACATAAAAATTGCAATTTTTGCCACATTGGAAAGCTCAATTTGTAAGTAAATTATGCGAATGCGTATATCAGACAAAATGTAGATAATGTAGATACTAAAACCAGGCTACTCACAGCTCAAACAGGGCGAACTCAGAGTCATAATTCACGCCCGGTTTTTCGGGCAAAACAACGCGGGTTTGTTACATTATCATTCAAAATCAACACAACACATTTATAAAATATGATTTGTAATTCAATAAAAAGTATCAAGCCCACAATCTGTCAAAATTTGAAAACAGGCGAATAGTTCAAACATCATAAAATTTGAAGGTTTCGGCGAAAAAGGTGTAAATTTTTCGAAGTAGTATATTGACGTAATTTTGACCTTGATAAAGGACGTGAAATCACTACTAAAGTCTCATGTATAAACAAGAGACTCTATTACATATGTACGCCAAAAATTGTATTATTCTGATAAGTAGGTAAAACGTTACAGTAAAGATGCCATTGGCAAATATGGCACCCATTTAGGGACCGTAGCCTTAAAACTGATTTTAACCCATTGAACTAATTTTACAATTATTTGTGGCTCAAAGATATAATTGTTTTCATTGAAAGCAAAACAGGTGATCGATTTGAAGAAATAATTTTAAGCAATTATTAAGCAACTATGACATTTGGTTTTTGCAGTCTCAACTTTCCTGGTTTTAGTTGTGACACTTCAATCAGTATCATATCTAAAATAAAACTAATAAAATCAAGGGCTTTCGTATCAACCTCTTAATTACAAAAAAAAAATGAATAGAAAAAATGCGAGACTCGGAGGCAGTAGTTGCAATTGCAATTTTAAGGGAAGATTACATTGCGCGCGTATCACGGTAAATTTTAAAATCAAGGTCCACATCATGTCAGACATTCAGAAACGGACTTAAACATTCGGGTTATGGGAAACTTTGAACATGAAATTTTGGAGAGAAAACAAATGAAATTATATCTTACAATTGTGAAAGTTATTCTGGCATCCTTTTGGCTTGATTGGATACTTCCAATGACCTTCTGATATAACACTAAACAAAAAATGCAAGTAAGTGATAAAAGTTTTCATCTGGAGATAAAGTAACTTGTCATTAAATTTTATAATTGCCACCGGGTGACTGCATTTCTAAGACCTAAGACCCCAAAACTAAGACCCTCTCTCAAATTTCTCGTTTATTGATTTCACACAGAAATAATTGGTTCTTGTCTTTGTATTTCACGTGTAGAGTCGAACTACTAACCTTAGACCCCCAAACACCATCCACATTAGGGTCTTAGTTTTTCCCTGGGTGACTACATTTCTAAGACCTAAGACCACAAAACTAAGACCCTCTTTCAAATTTCTAGTATATTGATTTCATGCAAAATTAATTGGTTCTTCTCTTTGTAGTTGACGTGTAAAGTCGAACTACTAACCTTGGAACACCCCTACCCCTCAAGATTTGAACTTGATACCATTTACACTAGGTATTAGTTTTTCCCTGGGTGACTGCATTTCTAAGACCCTCTCTAAAATTTCTAGTATATTGATTTCATGCAAAAACAATTGGTTCTTCTCTTTATAGGTGACCTGTAGAGTCGAACTAATAACCTTTGAACACCCCTACTCCCCAAAATTTGAACTTGACACCATTTACACTAGGGTCTTAATTTTTCCCTGGGTGACTGCATTTCTAAGACCCTCTCTCAAATTTCTAGTATACTGATTTCATGCAAAAATAATTAGTTCTTCTCTTTGTATTTGATGTGTAGAGTCGAACTAATAACCTTGGAACACCCCTACCCCTCTAAGTTTGAACTTGACACAATTTACACTAGGGTCTTAGTTTTTCCCTGGGTGACTGCATTTCTAAGACCCTCTATCAAATTTCTAGTATATTGATTTCATGCAAAACTAATTGGTTCTTCTCTTTGTAGTTGACGTGTAAAGTCGAACTACTAACCTTGGAACACACCTACCCTCAAAATTTGAACTTGACACCATTAACAATAGGATCTTAGTTTTTCCCTGGGTGACTGCGTTTTTAAGACCCTCTCTCAAATTTCTAGTATATTGATTTCATGCAAAACTAATTAGTTCTTCTCTTTATAGGTGACGTGTAGAGTCGAACTACTAACCTTGGAACACCCATACCCTCAACATTTGAACTTGACACCATTTACCCTATACACTACAAAGACAAGAACCAATTATATCTGCGTGTTATCAATATGGTGGAAATTTGAGAGAGGGTCTTAGAAATATAGTCACCAATGAAAACACTAAGACCCTAGTGTAAGTGGTGTCGAATTCAATTTTGAGACAAGAGGGTGATATGTTAAGATGCGTTTACACTGTGGCGTAGGGTAACGACATAGGGTAACGAACTTGCAACTAAAAGCTTGCAACTGAAAAGGACTGATAGTGACGATGGGGTGCGTGGCTAGCAGATTGTGTGATCTTTTACTAATGATGACAGGCGTAAAATTTAAACGTTGCTTGTCGTTACCCCTAAGTCCTCACTGTGTAAACGCACCTTAAAGGATAGTAGTTTTACTCTACAAGTCAACTACAAAAAGAAGAACCAATTATTTTTGCATGAAATCAATATACTAGAAATTTGAGAGAGGGTCTTAGAAATGCAGTCACCCAGGGAAAAACTAAGACCCTAGTGTAAGTGGTGTAAGGGTGTCAAGTTCAAATTTTGAGGGGTATGGTGTTCCAAGGTTAGTAGTTCGTCAGTGTAAACGCACCTTAAAGGATAGTAGTTTTACTCTACACGTCAACTACAAAGAGAAGAACCAATTATTTTTGCATTAAAGGGGCAATTCATGATCCACTTTCCACCCTCAAGGTCACCTCTATCAAATTTGAATTTTTTACCTTTTAAGAATCCTCAAGTTGTATATGTTACGACCCCCAAACCATTCCTTCATATGTGCTTGCGTTTTTGAGAAAAAAGAGAAAATGTGTCATTTTCTAATTATTGTCGGGGCCCCGACAGTAATTACAACACAGTAGTCTAAGGGGATTATGTTGAAAAGCTTGTAACTTGGAAATGGACAGCCGGAATCAAGTGAATTTTTCGGACCAACCTAATTTTTAAGGGCTTCACAGAAATTGTACTAACTTTAGATTTTAAACGTTCAAATTTTACGAAACAAACACCTGTTTGAAGCTGAGATTGTGTACAATAACACTTGATAATTGTTTTTATTACATGTAGCCCAATTCTCTCAGAAAAAAATCACCAAAAATCTTGCGTTTTTATTGGCACACACTGTATACATTTTTAGGAGTAGATTTTTACTCTGAACATATTGTTGATGTCAGTTTTGGACCAAAAATTTTGATTCTGGCAAAAAAACCCCATATTTTTGGCCCAAAAATTTTGGAAAGCCTAACTAAAATTTGCATTTGTTAAGTTTTGTACTTAATTGCTTTTAGGAATTAAGAAACAAATGTCTGGGAAGGATTTTCTCAAATATCTTAAGGTCGTATCATTTTTAATTGTCAAAAATACGTAGATCCAAAAATGCCATTTTGGTGGTTAAAATTTTGATTTTCAAAACATTTTTATAAAAACTAACAAAAAAAATACAAATAATTGAGAAAACCAATCCTACACTCTTAGAAGGCCGGTATCAAATATACGAGTAGTTTTCGGGATCATTTTATTTTGATCCTTTAAGGATCACTTTGATCCAAAATGGATCGTTTTGATCCTTTTTTGGATCAATATATAATCATTTTTGATCCTTTTTTAGGATCATTATATTTTGATCCTTTTTGATTACAATATCAAATTTTTGATCCGTATTTCTGGATTATAATTTGATACGGAAAGGATGAGCTCATATTTGATACCGTGTTTGGATCTAAGGTGATTTTTGTCTCATATTTCATCCTGGCTTAGTATACTCCGTGTACGCTACATAGCAGGTGTTGTCAATAATGATATAAATACGATAATTACACCCCGCATGATAACTGCCTCGCAGTGGCCAAGTGGTTAGAGCGATGGTCTCGTAGTTATGGTCACTGATACGTGCCGGCGGTGTGGGTTCAAGCCCTGCTAGGGTCACTCCAGTGATATATTTTTAGGCAGATCTTTTTATAAGAAATATTTGATCCTTTTTTCGGATCAAGCATTTTGATCCTTTTCTTGGGATCACTTTGATCCTTAAAGGATAAGCTCATATTTGATACCAAAAAAGGATCAAAATTGATCCTTTTTGTCTCATATTTGATCCTTGCTTTCTAAGAGTGTAGATATTTGTTTCTAGATTCCGAAAAGCAACAAAAGTCCAATATTTCACAAATGTACATTTTAGTAGCTTTCAGGAAATTTTTGGGGCAAAAAAATATGGTTACAGGCATTTTTCTATTTCAAAATTGATATTTTTGCTTACAAAATTGGTATCATGTTCAAAGTAAAAATCCACTTCTAAAATCGTATACTTTTATCAGTCCTGACTTTTATATAGTTTACGCAATTTGCGCGTAAGTTAGTTTGAAGGCCATAGTCCACATGAAGAGAAGAGATCAACGTCGGCCCATTTAGCCTTTTCGGTGTTTCCAATCTCTTATACAGAAACTCAAATATCGCTAATTTGTTCCATTGAAATACATTGCGTTTTTGTCAAAATTGGCCAACTTTAGAAGCTCACTGTGGTTGTAATCGGAGTACAATTAAGGTTTTAGACACATACCCATAAGGAGATGAATGTTCCTAACATTATTTTATCACAGGTTTCTTAATTGTACTCCTAATAAACACACAAGGGTCATCCGAAGATACCTATTTTTCGCTATCTGGATAACGCTACGGCCGCGTGAAGTGTACCGTATAATTTATCAGACTTATTTTATTGAAAAAAAAAGAAGAAATAATGAAAAAAAAAAAGAAAATTGTATCATAGAGAGTGATAAGTCAAAGAAAATGATTGGATATAATTGAAATAAAAAGAAAAGAAATGAAGAAAAAAAGATGTAAAATGAAGATCAAAGCAAGATTCGAACCCGTGACCCCTGCCAAGTGAAGCGAGAATTCTACCATTACACCACGGGTCCTATCTGACTATTACGAGGAAATTTAAATACTTATAGAAGTGTGTATTGCGCAAGGCGAAATATACACCAATTTGGAAATTAAAATTGGGGAAATTCTGTTATATTTATTTAAATTATATTATTTAACAAAATATATGGGCTATTTAGGAAGAGTTTGATGAAAAAATTTAGAGCAAAATGGGTTTGTCAATCGGGCGCAGAGGTTCATGGGCCGACGTTGATCTCTTCTCTTGTCCACATGCATATTCTCAGGCGTTTTACGCATACCTTTTCTTGCGCTTCCTCAGTACGCCTGTGTACTATGGCTTTCTTTAGTTCAGCTAAGAGTTCAATTTTTTTACGCCTAGTTTTGAAACAAGTTCTAAACCCAGGCGTTTTTTTAATACCCAGATGGGAAAAGTCACTGTTTAGTCCAATAGAATCCATGGAAAAAAGGTAAAGGTAACTGTCCACATATTTTGAGAAGGGATCATATCAGATACTGATACTCAATTCTCTTTTTTGAAACTAGTTAAATTGGCATATTATAATTTAACAGTGTAAGCAACTGTTTAGGGCCTATGTAATACAATAAAAAAGTACTAGTAAATAGGAAAACTGGTATATCAGCAAATGAATGAAAAAGATAGAAAAGGGTAACCTGCGAAAAATTGAAAACTCAATAAAGAAGTTAATTGGAAAGAGGACAAGGGCAACTTCTGAAAACCCAAAGGTATCTTTAACCTAGAAGTTTTGACAAAAGTACAGGCCAACATCTAATTTTAATGATAAATCCACATTTTAATTTTATGAAAACCTTTATACAAGACTTCCAGATATGTAGACAATCCCTAAACCTTGTTTCTAACTGTGAACTTTTGTAATTTTTGTACGCTAGTACGCATGCTAGTGTACATTGAAGCAATCGTAGCCCCCATTAAGAATCAAATCCCAGATGTGAAAAGACGCACGCCTGAAAATATGCGTGTGTAATACTGCCTTCAGAGTTAAATGCCATTTGAAGGTCTACCCCAGGGCATCGAAATAAATTTTGCTGTCTGGGAGCATGAAATAATTCTGGAACATTGTCTGCAATAAATTAACTGTTTGAGCGGCTTGCCGCAAAGCACTAGCGGGTGGGGTTCAGGGGCCCGCCTTAGGGCCCCTGGTGGGGTCCATGGGCGAAGCCATGGCAGGGGTCCAGAGGGCGGATCTCCCGGAAGCTCTTGGGTTTTAAGCTATATTTGAGGGCAAAAATCATTTCTTTCAATTTTGTAGCAAGTTGAAAAGGTTTACAAAACATTTTAGCAATGTTATGTAGTTAAGCTGAGTACATAATCACTTTTACTTTGTTGATTTGATTCTATAAAAATACATCGCGGTCCCCGGACCGCTAGTGTCGTCTGTCATCGCGAATGACCTCAGGTCAACTTTTAGAATATTTTTGAAAATTTGACCTCAAATGACCTTTTGACCTTGACCTTAGGTCAAGAACTATCCATGGTCCAAATTTAATTCATATAGGGTCAAGGGTTAATGAGTTATAGTCCTGACCTTGAAATGACCTCTGATCAACTTTTTGAACATTTTTGAAAATTTGACCTCAAATGACCTTGACTGACCATGACCTTAGGTCAAGAGCTATCCATGGTCTAAATTCAATCCATATAGGGTCAAGGGTTCATGAGTTATAGCCGTGACCTTGAAATGACCTCTGATGACCTCAGGTCAATTTTTTGAACATTTGAGTTTTGACCTCAAATGACCTTGACCACACCCCCAAAACTTTCGCAGCACAAGTTTATCCCGAGACGATTCATGTCACCAAGTTTTGTTAACATAGGCCTTACGGTTCCGGAGATAGAGGCACAATGAAAAAGGTTAACATTGTTAACCACGACAGACAGACAGCCACACACACACACATACTACCAAAGTAATCCCTGTGTCTTTTCTTTCAGACGACACAAAAAGTGTAGGCCTATCTGCTAAAAGTTACACATTTGGAAACTTTTTAACTTGTGAACCAAACAGTGATATTAACCAATAGATGAAAACATATAGATATGGGTAATGTATCTATTTCATAATTTCTGTATTTCATCCATTCTAGCAACAGATAAATTTGATTCAAATATTTACCAACTCATTGAGTTTAACTTCAGCAGCGTGGAACAGAGACTAGATTCAGGTTTGATCACACAATCAGCACGTTGGTTTTGCAAGTCTAGTAAAAGCTCGACAAAAAATGCAAAACTTGTTTTGTTTAAGGGGTTTTCTCAGAGATACTTGCGACTACGGGATGATGATTTTTTTCATAAATAGTAAAAAATCAAAAAAATGTTTGCATCCGTTTTGCGTGCGCAAAATTCAATAGAAACTGAACCCATGATTTACTAACGCGTTTGGTTAATCACGCGCCGCATCGCTACGTAATATATACGCGGGAAATTATGCAGACGCAGATATAATAGATGTGCCACCAAAGTAATCAAATTTTATTTAAAAATGCCAGTTTTTGTCATTTTTCTTGAAAACGGTGACCATACTTATTTATTTCATTATTTTGAAGTGCGCAAAAAGTGCTTTAACATATGTAAAAAATAAAAAAATAAATGGAGCATTTATTATTTTACAAGCACATAATGATTGACTTTTTGAGCTTTCCCTATACTTTGTACGGTAAATCGG
>JXSR01S019273.1:0-25824 GCA_000969725.1 Ophiothrix spiculata | reverse complement strand
GATTTTAAAAACGTGTTAATGTTGCTCAGGATGTCCTAAAGTATATCCATGTCAATTTTCAGGTCAGTCGGAGCATTTTGGTAATTTGACTTTTGACCCCTTTTGACCCCCGTAACGGTATTTCCAGAAGAGAATCATAAATTGATGAAAGTTCGCGCCCCCCGCCGAACATTGTCAGAAAACCGGACATGAACCAGATCTTGGGAACGTTTCGGTGCTATGCAGGGAGGACAAATTTCTACCACGAAAAATAAGAGAGGCTATTTACATCAAGAAAGAGACCAGCCCCACCTTAAATAGAGACGGGGGGCGCGAACTTTCATCAATTTATGATTCTCTTCTGGAAATACCGTCATCTAGGACGCCATCTACGGCGAGATTCAGAGGAGGATCAGTTGGAACTCAGAATTAGAACGCTGAGGACGGTGATTGGTATCACTGAAATATACGTCTTAAAAAGTAAGTGGTGTTGACCAGCTTTAAACCAATATTAATAACATGACAAGTTATTTCATCTCCAGATGAAAACTTCTATCGCTTACTTGCATTTTTTGTTTAGTGTTATATCAAAAGCTCATTGAAAGTATCCCATCAAGCCAAAAATAGTGTCAGAATAACTTCTACAATTGCCAATAATAACGATGTCAAATGTTTTCTCTCCAGAATTTCATGTTCAAAGTTTCCCCAAACCGGAATGTAAGTTTGTTTCTGAATATCTGACATGATGTGTACCTTGATTGTAAAGTTTACTAGTATCTTGATACGCAATGTGATTTTCCCAAAAAATTACAATTGCAGCTACTGCCTCTGAGTCTCACATTTTATCTATTCATCTTTAAAATAAGAGGTTAATACGAAAGCCCTTGAATTTGTTATTTTATTTTAGAACTGACACTACTGACTGAAGTACCGCAACTAAAACCAGGAAAGATGAGACTGCTAAAACTTTCATAATTGCTTATAATTCTTTCTTTAAATCGATCATCTGTTTTGTTTTCAATGAAAATAATTGATCAATAATATCTTTGAGCCACAAATACCACTACACACTAACTGTAAATCCAATATAATCACGTATCAATACTGAATCTGAAACTTGGTCATCCAAATTTTGCAAAGTTCGGACTCCTATTCCCTCTACCTCTACTATCACCACTGATAATGCTATTTTTCCAAGTTCCAAATTTTTGAGTTTCAAATTTTCGAGTTCCAAATATGTGATTTTCATATTTTTGAGTTTCTAATATGCGAGTTTCAAATTTTTGAGTTCCAAATATGCAAGTTTCACATTTTCGAGTGTTTAATTTCTGAGTTTTAAATATGCAAGTTCCAAATATGTGAGTTTTTAAATTTTATGAGTTTTTAATTTCCGAGTTTCAAATATGCGAGTTTCAAATTCGCGAGTTCCAAATATGAACTTTCAAATTTTCGAGTTCCAAATATGCGAGTTTCAAATTTTCGAGTTTTTAATTTCTGAGTTTCAAATATGCGAGTTTCAAATTTTTAGAATTTTTAATTTCTGAGCTTCAAATATGCAAGTTTCAAATTTTCGAGTTCCAAATATGCGAGTCTCAAATTTTCTAGCTTTAAATTTCCGATTTTCAAATATGGGAGTTTCAAATGTGCTAGTTTCAAATTTTAGAGTTCCAAATATGTGATTTTCATATTTTTGAGTTTCTAATATGCGAGTTTCAAATTTTTGAGTTCCAAATATGCGAGTTTCACATTTTGGAGTGTTTAATTTCTGAGTTTTAAATATGCAAGTTCCAAATATGCGAGTTTTTAATTTCTGAGCTTCAAATATGCAAGTTTCACATTTTCGAGTTCCAAATATGCGAGTTTCAAATTTTCGAGCTTTTAATTTTAATTTCCGATTTTCAAATATGCGAGTTTCAAATGTGCCAGTTTCAAATTTTCGAGTTTTAAATTTCTGAGTTTCAAATATGCGAGTTCCAAATATGTGAGTTTTTAAATTTTATGCGTTTTTAATTTCTGAGCTTCAAATATGCAAGTTTCACATTTTCGAGTTCGAAATTTTCGAGCTTTTAATTTTAATTTCCGATTTTCAAATATGCGAGTTTCAAATGTGCCAGTTTCAAATTTTCGAGTTTTAAATTTCTGAGTTTCAAATTTTAAGAATTTTTAATTTCTGAGCTTCAAATATGCAAGTTTCAAAATTTTGAGTTCCAAATATGCAAGTTTCAAATTTGAGTTTTTAATTTCTGAGTTTTAAATATGAGAGTTTCAAATATGTGAGTTTTTAAATTTTCCGAGTTTTTAATTTCTGAATTTCAAATTTGCGAGTTCTAAATATGGAGTTTCAAATCTTTGACTTTAAAATGTGCGCGTTTCAAATTTCTCAGTTTCAAAGATGCAAGTTTCAAATTTTTCAGTTTTTGATTCCTGAGTTTCAAGTATGCAAGTTTCCAATCTTCCCAGTTTTAAATTTTATGTGCAGGCATATGTTTACTTTAGCTCAGTCCCATAGTTGTGGACCCACATTCATAGACTTTTGAAAATGTGAAACTTGAATATTTTAAATTCAAAAATTTGGAACTCGAAAATGTGAAACTCAAAAAGTTTGAAACACAACTCGAAACTCGAATAATACACATTATTTCCTGAAGTAGATACCTTTAATCCTTCACCTATATTTTTTCATGAAACTTTCACATGTTAAACGATTTTCAACTGGAAATGTGTGTAGTGATAAAGGACAAAAGACTGTTAGAGCATAATAATGATAAAATTGAATTCAGTTATTCGTCCAATACACAGATAAATTGGTCTCACCATGAGTTGGAAAAATAACGGACTCGACTGCGTCTGTATTGGACTCACTGAATCCAATTTGATAACAAACTTGGGTGAAGGGACCAGGGCCACCTCCCATTATGTCACCTGACCCCTGAAAGGTCACGGGGTCAAAAACTTGAATTTCACGAAAAAAGTTTCAACTCAATTACGTTACATGGTATGGTCCTGAAATTAGGGGACATGAAACGTCATGACATGGTCCACAACAGTTATGGGGTGACAAAAATGTGTGGGGTCAAATGGGGTCACATGGGTGAAATAAAAGAGGTCAAATTTTCAACTTTGTCCGATTTCAACGTTTGAGGTGTCTAATTGTTTGTCTTGGACCAACGATCAAAAGTGTCAATGGTGACCCGATCCCCAGACCCTTCCTTGGGGGTCAAAGGTCAAAAGAAAGGTCAAATTTTCAACTTTGTCCAATTTCCACGTTTGAGGTGTCAAATTATTCGTCTTGGACCAACGAACAAACGTGTCCATGGTGACCCCATTGTCCAACCCTTCCTTGGGGGTCAAAGGTCAAAAGAAAGGTCAAATTTTCAACTTTGTCCGATTTCGACGTTTGAGGTGTCAAATTGTTTGTCTTGGACCAACGATCAAAAGTGTCCATTGTGACCTGATCGCCAGACCCTTCCTTGGGGGTCAAAGGTCAAAAGAAAGGTCAAAGGTCAAAAGAAAGGTCAATGGAAAGGTCAAATTTTCAACTTTGTCCCATTTCGACGTTTGAGGTGTCAAATTATTTATCTTGGACCAACGATCAAACGTGTCCATGGTGACCCCATTGTCAAACCCTTCCTTGGGGGTCAAAGGTCAAAAGAAAGGTCAAATTTTCAACTTTGTCCGATTTCGACGTTTGAGGTGTCAAATTGTTCGTCTTGGACCAACGATCAAGAGTGTCCATGGTGACCCCATTGCCCGACCCCAGGCATGAAAATGATTTTTCATTAAAAAATCTGAATTTTGTAAAATTTAAGCAAAAACCTCTATAATGGTTAAATCAAACTCTAAATTATCTGAATTTGGATGATTTTTGACGACAAAATATCTGAAATCAGATAATTATCTGAAGATTCTCATGCCTGCGACCCTTCCTTGGGGGTCAGAGGTCAAAAGAAAGGTCAATGGAAAGGTCAATTTTTCAACTTTGTCCGATTTCGACGTTTGAGGTGTCAAATTATTCGTCTTGGACCAACGTGTCCATGGTGACCCCATCGTCCAACCCTTCCTTGGGGGTCAAAAGTCAAAAGAAAGGTCAATGGAGAGGTCAAATTTTCAACTTTGTCCGATTTCGACATTTGAGGTGTCAAATTGTTCGTCTTGGACCAACGATCAAAAGTGTCCATAGTGACCCCATCGCCCGACCCTTCCATGGGGGTAGAAGGTCAAAAGAAAGGTCAAATTTTCAACTTTGTCCGATTTCGATGTTTCAGATGTCAAATTGTTTGTCTTGGTCCAACGATCAAAAGCGTCCACAGTGACCCCATCGCCCGACCCTTCCATGGGGGTCAAAGGTCAAAAGAAAGGTCAAATTTTCAACTTTATTCGATTTCAAAGATTATGGTCTCAAATTGTTCGTCTTGGAACAGCGATCAAAAGTGTCCATAGTGACCCCGTCACTTCACCCTTCCTTGGGGGTCAAAGGTCAAATTTTCAATTTTGTTCAATTTTAAAGATTAAGGTGTCAAATTGTTCGTCTTGGACCAGCAATCAAAAACGTCAATGTTGACCCTGTTGTACGCCCTTTCCCTGGGGGTCAAAGGACCAACGATCAAAAGTGTCCATAGTGACCCCATCGCCCGACCCTTCCATGGGGGTAGAAGGTCAAAAGAGAGGTCAAATTTTCAGTTTTGTCCAATTTCGACGTTTGAGATGTCAAATTGTTTGTCTTGGTCCAACGATCAAAAGTGTCCACGGTGACCCCATCACCCGACCCTTCCTTGGGGTTCAAAGGTCAAAAGAAAGGTCAAATTTTCAACTTTGTATGATTTCGAAGTTTCAGATGTCAAATTGTTTGTCTTGGTCAAACGATCAAAAGTGTCCAAGTGACCCCATCGCCCGACCCTTCCTTTGGAGTCAAAGGTCAAAAGAAAGGTCAAATTTTCAACTTTATTCGATTTCAAAGATGGTCTCAAATTGTTAGTCTTGGAACAGCGATCAAAAGTGTCCATGGTGACCCCGTCACTTGACCCTTCCTTGGGGGTCAAAGGTCAAATTTTGTTCAATTTTAAAGATTAAGGTGTCAAATTGTTCGTCTTGGACCAGCGATCAAAACCATCAATGTTGACCCAGTCGTACGCCCTTTCAACTTTGTCCGATCTCGATGTTTGAGGTGTCAAAATGTTTGTCTCGGACTAACGATCAAAAGTGTCCATGGTGACCCCATTGTCCAACCCTTCCTTGGGGGTCAAAGGTCAAAAGAGAGTCAATGGAAAGGTCAAATTTTCAACTTTGTCAATTTGTAAAGGTTAAGGTGTCAAATTGTTCGTCTTGGACCAACGATCAAAAGTGTCAATGGTGACCCCATCGCCCGACCCTTTCTTGGGGGTCAAAGGTGTGACCCGTAATCTGACATTTTGTTGGGGGTCAAAGGTCAAAAGAAAGGTCAAATTTTCAACTTTGTTCGATTTCAATGTTTAAGTTTTCATATTGTTTGTCTTGAACCGGCGGTCAAAAGTGTCAATGTCGACCCCATCGCTCGACTTTTCTCTGGGGATCTAAGGTCAAAAGAAATATCAAATTGTCAACTTTATGTGATTTCAAAGATTAAGGTTCTAAATCGTTTGTCTTTGCCCAGCGATCAAAAGAGTTAATGGTGACCCCATCGGTAGACCCTTACTTAGGTGTTAATGGTCATGACTCATGATAAAGCTCAATTTTTCAACTTTGTCCAATTTTAAAGGATATGGTGTCAAATTGTTCGTCTTGAACCAACGATCAAAAGTGCCTTTGGTGACTCTATCAGCAGATCTTTTCGTAGGGGTCAAAGGTCACAATAAAGGTTACAGAGGCAGGGTCCGTGTCAGTACAAGACTCCATATTAGATTTGAAACATTCTAATACCCTTATTTGGAAAGAAGTGCTCCTTTTTTACCCACATAGGCATTATTCATTAATTATTTTGAATACTTGGTGTTTTAGATGTATTTTGAAGTGCCTGTAACCAATTTTTTCCACATAAAATCACAGAACAAGAGCCACTTTAATTTTTCTACCAGCTTACAATATAAATAGGATTCAAATGACGTTGTTGTTGCCCTAAATGTTAGTTCCTGTTGATTATGAATGATATCAGGCATTTTAATGGCTGTTTTGGTCCATTTTAATGAAAATCTGCTATTTTGGTGGTTTTGGCGGCCACTTTGAATTTGAAATATGCATATGAAATAACTTGGAGTCAGATGTATTTGTCATAGCTCCAGAAGCCATTTCCCAATAATAATTTTGAACATAAAGGCCCGTATTCAAGAAAGATGTTTAGCTAAACCATTGTTTAACAGAGCATGAACTGTCCAGTAATGATATGCATCGTTTGAAGCTTTCAAGCAGAACAGTTCAATGAGTTGTGCTGTTGACGGGAAATAAAACCTTGATTTAGCTAAACATCTTTCTGGAATACGGGCCAAAGTCTTTTATCTTGACCTTCAGGCCTTTATAGTGAAAATTTATTATTTTAGGGGAATTTTGGCGGCCATCTTGGATTTTGAAAATGCCAACAGGCAAATTTTACACAACCTCCAGAATATATCAAGTCAAATCAATCAACAAAAAAAGTCTGTACTAACTTTCCACCCTGCAGGCCATATACCTCTGCATATACTCAAAATTCCTCGTTACTATTAAGGTGTAGGATCAGCTCACATTCTCATCCCCCATCAGGGCTCATGTAGAAGTAGATCACTTTTGGATGAAAATAAAAACTGCTCTAAACCCAACTCCATTTCGGTCCGGAGAAATCTGGGGATTGGGGTTTCCCCGCAAGGCCTTATTCAACATATGTTGTATAAGCTACTGAAAAGGGGAGTAGCCTATGATGTTCAAACACTTTGTCATCCCATGCAATGCACAGATTCTATTTTGCTACAGTCATTTCCGAAGTTCCGATACGGGCGCTGTACTTAACACGTGTGCGTATGGCCGTACGCGGTGTGGTCCGTATTTACTCTACGATTTGGCCCTTCAACTGCCAAGTCAAAGTTGATGCTTTCTACATTTTGGTCAATAGTGCTATTTCTATCATATTTCTAGTGAAGTCAGCAGTATCTAATCCAACTGCTGGCCCTGGATGACTGACCAAATTAAATACCTAATTGCCCACTGCATCCATTTGCTGAGAGTGACACTAGTTAAGTGGGCGAAACTACAACCAGGTTACCTATCCATGACATGTCTTTCTTTAAAAGAAAGACATAATAAGACACAACACTAATAGAGTGAGAAAACTAAAAAAGTTCGATACATGGTGTTAGCACTATATTAAGGTGCAATTCATGATTTTGATGTGGCCTCTTTTCTAGCTAAATAAAAAGAAGAGTACAACATAAATATATACTGAAAATTTCACTTGATTCCGGCCGTTCGTTTCCAAGTTACAAGCATTTTGAAAATCCCCATAGACTACTGTGTTGTAATTACTGTCGGGGCCCCGACAATAATTAGAAAATGACACATTTTCTCACTTTTCTCAAAAATGAAAGCACATATGAAAGAATGGTTTGGGGATCGTAACATACATTGTATACCACCTGAGGATAAAAAACTTAAATTTGATAGAGGTGACCTTGAGGACGAAAAGTTGATCATGAATTGCTCCTTTAATATGAAGAAATCCGACACACACTGCAGATATTAATCCATCTGACCACAATTGCAAACGAAATCAATGAACAGCTGGAACGTATTCCTAACACCCAGCAGACACTTGATTTGGCTTATTTTCCCAGCTTGCCTTCCCAGCTCTATACAGGGCCGTACGAAGCGGGGGTTGGCGTTGGGGCACTCGTCCCCCCTGGCTCGAAAAAGCGGGACGCTGGCGGGACAAATATCAAAATACCGGGACGATATTTTAGTACTTTTACTTTCCCGAGATTTCTGTCCTGTAAATTTTTAGTCAATATAAGCCAATTTTAGCACAAATATCAAGGTTTTATATTGAGTTTTGGCTGAAAATAGCAAAAATTTCGCGCTCTACGCACGCATTACAAACAAATTAACGGTATATACCATTGGGAGGAAACATAAATTTCAGACGGTAAATGTGTTTGCCCCCCTTGGCTCACATCCCTTCATACGACTCTGGCTCTATGCCACAACCTCATGTCCAACAATTCGTCGGTCACATCACATACTGTTCTATGACAAAAGGCGCATTTCAAATTCTTACGTAGACTTTGTGTCATAAAATAGTCTTTACACTTAAGTTTTCTTCTGATACTAATTTATTTTTAAAAGAAAATACTTTAAACTTGTTATTATGTTTAATTTCAACTAATATTACTACTTGTAACACTTTTTAATATAATTATGAACTTGTAGGTCTCTATGTAAAAACTCTTTTTTTTTTCATATAGCGATCTCTTAGTACAGTAATTGAATACGTCAAACTGCGCTATATGATATTAATCTGTGATTTTTTTTTTCATCGCAAAGTTCATATAGTGCAACATATGTGATGATCATCCTGAAAGGGGGGACTTTGCAGATAATATCAATTTTGAGTTTATCATTGCATCTGTTACAGCATTTTTTAAGGTTTAAAATGACACCTTTTTTGATGAATGCGATCAACCACAGAAAATCTGCTGGAAATTCTTATTTTCTTTATTTTTTGCTACCTATTTTCACAAGTATTTTGAAAAGTGTTCTGTCGCAAAGTCCCCCTTTTCAGGGTGAGTCATCACATATAGATCTGTTAGTATGTGATGCGTTCTTTACGCTATACTTCAGTATGTGATTTTTGCATATAGCGCAGTTTGTGAAACGCTAAATTGAAATAGAAAGTATGTAGATCAAAATTATTTATTTCTTGTTAATTAGGTTAAATTAAGGCTAGTCACCATGGTAACTTGGTAGATATGAAGAAATCATCAACATATCAACCCGACAAATTTTCTCAAAAAAGTCAAAAATGTCATATAGAACAGTATGTGATGCGACCGACAAATTTAAGATCTATTATTTTGAAATTTCTTCCAACTAAAGCTTTATGCCCAAATGGAATCTGTATGAGAGTTTGCATACGAGGTTAGTCAACCAGTAACCTATATGCATGTTTACTGAAAGCTAAATGTAAATCCATAATAAGACTCCCTCTCACATTGACAATCTACCCCGTATCTCATTAACATTTTGACTGGCAAAAGTAGCAGAAGAGATGGTCTGCAAATGGATCATTGAAAAAAAAATCAAACTGGTATTGACACCAGACAATTTGATAACCAGAAAGGAGTGTCAACCATGCATTCCTTGGATTGTTGTACACCACCACTTTTGGTATTGAGAAATTGAGCATCTGACCTTACTGATCACAAGATTATAATGGTCGAAAAGGTTTTTTTTTTAGTTAAGTTCCATTTTATTCACCGAGTAATATACATATAAAGAATTACAAATCAGTTACTAATACAATGATAGTTGACCAAAAGAAGCAGTGCTCGTAAAGAAACATCATGAAGTTTGTTGAAAGTTGTACCATATGTAAAAGTCATCTTTGATCTATGATGGGATCTGCAATATTGAAATTTTGCAAAAACACCTCGGTCACTTTTGATCTGAGGTACGCGATGCTGATTCATGTTTGTGATATTAACACAGCACCAGCAAAAGCTTATGTGCTGGCTACGGTATCAATCCTCATCCAAGGAGCATCATCAAGCCGATTGATCCTACGTACCAGAGTAAAGTCATCAACCAACTTGAACAATTAAAATCATCACAGCCATTACTTAGATCCTATGCAAATAAGCAATTTAATTTTTCGATCTGGTGATCAATATTTAAAAACTTGCGTCGCAATATTTTTTTTCTTGCGAGATCTGTCAGACAGTTCGGACTTTGAACACCTATAATCACAAGGGGGTTAAAGCAAATAAAAAAATGGAGATATGGAGTTTTTTCCAATAAAACATGCCTTTGTTTGACTGTTAGGAATAACTAGAATACGCGGTTCTCCGGCCGCGCGGTTCTCGACACAGACGATGCTTCCGCCTGCCACCTTTGTAATCGGACTAAGTTGAGAATTTGACCTTTCTTTTGACCTTTGACCCAAACCTTTGAAATCGGACAAAGTTGAAAATTTGACCTTTCTTTTGACCTTTGACCCCCAGTTTAACATTGACACTTTTGATCGCTGGTCCAAGATGAACATTTTGAGACCTTAACCTTTGAAATCGGACAAAGTTGAAAATTTGACCTTTCTTTTGACCACCATTGACACTTTTGATCGCTGGTCAAAGACAAACATTTTGAGACCTTATCCTTTGAAATCAGACAAAGTTGAAAATTTGACCTTCCTTTTGACCTTTCACCCCAGGGAAAGGTCAGACGTTGGGGTCACCAATGACACTTTTGATCGCTGGTCCATGATGAACAATTTGACACCTTAACCTTTGAAATCGGACAAAGTTGAAAATAAGCAACATTTTATGCATAACTTATGCAAATTAGATACTTGATTAGCATATTTTGCGCTCAAATTGCAGCTGGCACAAGCGCAGCTCTATCCTCACCTACCCATCAAATTTCATGAATGTAGGGTGCACGGTTTGTAAAATATGCCATTTAAACCATTTTATGCATAAATTATGCAAATAAGGTACTTAATTACCATATTTTGCGCCGAAATTGTTGCTGGATCCAGTTCGGCTCCGGGTCTACCTAGTCACCAAATATCATTAACGTAGGGCATGCGGTTTCCGAGATATGTTTTATCTACTCAGATTCCATAGGATTACATGTAAGAGCGCCATCTTAAAACGCATTGTATTCGTTAATTAAATGGCCGATCGGGCTGATTTTTCGCATATGTGGTGCGCAAATCAAAATAAGGTGGGGTTAACATTTTTCTACTTAAAAACCGACTAAATTTGCATATTTTGCGCCAAAACTTTCAGAGAAAATTACTAGCCACCCTTACCACCACTCCACCGACTTGCATCGCTATACGCCTCACCAGTTCCGAGAAACGAGCCCGGACGGACGGACAACCAGAAAACATAATGCCTCTGGCGGAGGCATAAAAAAAATCTTTGTTTTATTACATTTTAAACAAAATTGCCAATTTTCAGCTTTTAAAATCATGAAGTGAAATCTACTTATGTGCAGCTTGTTTTACCAACTTTTATGTGAATTTGCTAATACAAAGTTTAGGTATCAGACCTCACATTCATGAAATTTGAAAATATGTCTTTCCTGTAAGACTTTTAAAATCAGTTAATAAAACGAGGGGAAATTCAGTATAATTAGATGTATCAAAAGGGCAAGATGTTGGTCATCACATTACTGTAAACGCGAATATTTTCGCGCTCAGCCAATTTTGGACTAGTAAATAAATTCATATTTCACAATTTTGGACCATTTTGCGCGTTTTTATTTTCGCGCATATAGACATTGTCTTAATATATAATTCCATTTGAAACAAATCCACAGTAATTTTCGCGGAACATTGATTTTCACACTGAACTCATTTTGCATGAAAAGCGCAAAAATAAATGTAGCGCGAAAAATACCACTTATACAGTATCTCGATAATACAGCGAACATCGTACACGTCAAATCACACCTTTTGGAGGTCTGGGGCTATATCTAGCCAAATCTGACGTCATTTACCATACACCATGCACGTGTAGCAGCTGAGACGAATATTTTCATCTCAGGTAGCTGCTCATGAGCTTGACTGTGCATCCACTGTGCATATTATTCATGGGCTCTAGGGAAATGATCTTTTTAAAAGTAGTTTATTGAAGGTGGAATATCAATCTAATACCGTGGAATAAAATAATAATTTCTTTTCAAATGAAAAAAAGTAAACTATACTTATGAGACAGGAACACTGCCGATTATCCTTTTTAAGTGGGACATGGCGTGGATTTCACAAAGCCATATGAAAATTGAGATAATGACATAGCCAAAATCTATGGAATTTAAACTTTTGAACAGTTTTTATTTGGTAAAAATCGGATACACGGTTCTCAAGATATGGTCGATCAAAGTGACAAAGTTTATTGAAAAATTTCCAAAAATGATGCATTTCCTATACTTTTACATGTAAAAACACACAACTGGTGTTATTTAACACCATTTTAGTTTTAATTTGTTGATGTTAAATATTACTGAATGAGGAATTTCTTATGTATTTCATTGTTTTTCACCCTGCTATTTTTTGTATTTATTTTTTTTTTGAAAAATGGCATATCTGAAGACCCGATGCTCCTCCTATTCAGATGTTTTTTTCACTTAAATTTACAATAAATCAGAATGATATGAAAAAATGTAACTTTAAGCATGTTTTGCATAACCTTATATGCAAAAGCGCCCTCAACTGTTTAAACCGCAGAAATTCAAAATGACAATTTTGCCCCCTCTATTTATCTCACAAACGCTTTGACCTATTGACATTGTACCAACTGAAGTATTATTATTTATGAACAAAAGAAAATCAGTGATTATGATAAGAAATTGCGGATGATTATGAAAAGAAATTGTGGATGAAATCGTATAAATTGGTATCATCCATGGTTCATTAAAATAAAATGTAATGATTTGAGGACTAAATATGGACAATCTACAGTGAAAAATGTACGGGACTATGAAAACATCAAAAGGAAAATCTCCCGCCATAGGAATCACCTAGTGTTTACTTTGAGATGCCACAATGAGAATTTAACACCGCTGAGTTTACGGATAAAATGCCCGATAATTCTGCGAGGGCTAGAGATATTGTGAACAAAGCCCAGAAAGATTTGGTTCGCTAAAGAATTCGCTTGATTAACAATAAGCTCGGTAAGCTAAAAAATACGAGAAATGATTTAAATGATACGATCAGGAAGTCGGTACCGGAAAGCGTCCATAGCAACAACGCTGACCATATTGCGAGATCTCGGGAGAATGAGTACCTAAAAACAAAACGTCGGCTAATGGACAAGCTACAGCGTTTGATCGCTAAGAGAGACAAGAATAACTCGAATTGTGAAGCTAACCTGGAAGCTAACCAGAATGAAAATAACAAACCAGATCTCAGTGGACAACAACTGAAGAGGTGGGTTATTAACTTATCCAAGTATAAGCTTTACAAGGCTGAAAATGATGTTCTTAAGCTTGGTTTAAATTTTTGCCCGACCGCTACATCAATTCCCGTTGATGATATTATTGCAGGTATTAAAATTGACATAATTCCGTGCACTACCGCTAGCGGTACTGCACGCATCCGCTTGCACTTCCGGAAAGCGGAAGTGCAGGCTCCGCTTCGCATCTCCGCTAGCGGGACTACCATAAAATATTTGCTCTCCCGCCAGCAGGCACAACAAATCTGCCTAGTTTCATTATAACATTAAACACACGGACATGTCAACTCCGCTTCGCATTCCCCGCCAGTGGAAGTGCAAAAGAAATTGTGCACTCCCGCTATCGCGAAAATAGCTCCGCTTTGTAATTCCGCTCGCGGTAATGCAAGAAATTATGTGCATTCCCGCTACCCATACATTATCATGATTATCATGAAAAAAATTTTAATATTTGACACATGATCCTTTTATTCAAACATGCAGAAATGTAAACACCGCTTCGTAATTACGCTAGCGGTATTACAAAAAAATCATGTGCATAAAACAATTCCTGGGAACAAGCCTACATTCGACACGCGGGAATACTAACCCTGGCCCCCTTCGTAACACCAGAAATTGTCGAGTGTGCATTCCCGCTAACTTCAATGATCTATTCCCGGATTTTTTTATCTTGGGATTGGTTTTCACAGAATGCGATTTTGTTTTCAACTATCTTCAAACTTGTGGTAATTAATAGTCTCATGCCTAACTTTTTGAGCATGACACATCGGGTTGAATTCATATCTTGTTTCTATTAACGACTTTTCAAACAAATAATTGACATTTTGACCATTTTATATAGGCCTATTTCTGAATCAATTGTTGAGAAACTATATAGAAGCTCACCCACAATATAATCATGATTAATCATTTAATATTTAGAACTACATGTCACGTGTCCGTATCTGATATATCGATTGGATGTTTTTGAAAGTTTGATTGACATTGACAATGATGGCGGCATGAAAACTTGACCTAGCCCTATTGGATGCATGTGTAAATTGCCGATTAATAGGCCTACTTTCAACAAAAGGATTATCTTGGAGGTGTGATCAACACAGCCTAATTTCATGTGATTAATAACCAGTTTGAATTGAAGAGTGCTGCATTTCATGAAGTTAAGTAACTTTTCATTTTTGCTCTCAGGATTTATTTGTATGTTTTGCATTATATTATAGTTTCTTGTAGATTATTTGCTGCCTTTTCTTGTTTTGCTTGTTTTTGTTTGCCTGATGAAAAGGGGTGTATCCCCTTGAAACGTCGTGCCGTTCTATATGTATATCTGAATTTTCGGCGAGTCTTTATTTTGTTCCTGTTTTTACTTGTTGTATTTACTTTAGGCCTATATACACACTTTCTATGATTTAGGCCTATATATTGTGTTATTTTTTCATCACATCAAGTTGGCTTACTTTGTTTTTACCTCCAATTTATTATTATGATCTAGGTAACCTCCCGTATCATATTTGATCCTTGACGTGTTTTGTGCCTTGTCTGTTGGATCTACCTCTCCCATTTTTACAGTTTGAATTGGCCAAATCCTGCTATTGTTCCTTTGAATTGATTGGTGTAATAAACAACAAAAACTTCCTCGGATTTACGAACAATGGAAGATTTAAAATGTCAATTAGGCTATAGGCCTATTATAAAATCTCACATAATTTGAATAGACGCAAATGAGGGCATATAGGCGGGATTGCCTATAGGCCCTAAGTAAAGCACGGGAAAAGGAGATATTCCTTTAAAATAAAGTGAATTAAATTACAAAATAATTTGTTGATACCTTCCGTATATTCATTTTAGGTGGGAGGAATATGTTTAACCGCTAGAGGAAATGCACACAGAGAATTTACCATCTCCGGTAGCGGAGATGCGAAGAGGAGCCGACATTGTCAAGTTCCGCTTCGCGGAAGGGCAAATGGATATGTGCAGTACCGCTTAAAATGAAGTAGAAACTTTGTTTATACGTTAGCGGAGATGCAAAAAGATAGTTGCATCCCCGCTAGCGGAAATACGAAGCGTAGCAGACACATCCGCTTAGGCGGGATTGCACAGAAAAAAGGCGCATTTCCACTTGCGGAGACATAAACCAGAGAATGTATTTTTCTAATCATCAATCAAAGGAAATGCACAGAAAACTTTGCATCTCCGCTAGGGGAAATACTAAGTGGGGTGGGCACTTCCGCTTAGCGGCAATGCAACCAGATTTGTGCATTACCGCTAAAACTGTAGGGGAACTTTTTAAACTTATAGCGGAAATGCACAGAAAACTTTGCAGCGGAGATACGAAGCGGACCCAACATTTCCGCTTCGCGGAAGTGCAAACGGACATGTTTTGCTGTTCCAAAAAATAGTTCATTATTGTCGCCACTGAAAAGGCCCTTTGGTATGTACCCACCGCAGAACGTGACAAAGTACGAGCGAAAGTCACAAGTGCGCTATCTTCTGCTAAATTGCCTAAATCAAACATCAGCAAAGATCAGAGAAATGCATTGAAAGACCTGGCCAAAAATAAAGACATTCTTGTTATGGGGGCCAATAAAGGTCGCGCGGTTGTCATCATGGATAAAGAGGATTATGAGCAGAAGTTACAGTCTATGTTGAACGATGAAAAAACTTATGAAAAACTTGGTGCTGACCCCACTCCCAAGTACAAGCGTAAGCTTACTAGTATGTTGTCTAGACTGAAAAAGGAGGGCAAAATTACTGAGAAACAATATAAAGATCTTTATCCGACTACGGAAAATGTGCCTTGTGTTTATGCTACTCCAAAAATACACAAACCGAATCTGCCTCTCAGACCAATAGTGGATTATACAGGCTCTATTGGTTATGCTACATCCAGAGCCTTATCTGACATTCTTTCGCCAATGGTAGGCAACACCATTCACCATGTGCAAAATTCAAAACACCTTGCAGAGGAAGTGTCGGAAATACTTATCGAAGAGGATGTTTGTATCACACGATGTCGTGTCCCTCTTTACGAATGTGCCCATCCCAAAAGCCCTTGATATTGTTAAGAAACGTTTGAAAGAGGACAAATCACTTAAAACTCGCACAAATCTCACGGTGGACGATATTGTTGAACTAACGGAATTTATCCTAACTACCACATATATGAAATACCGTGGCCAAATCTACAGCCAAAAATTTGGCGCAGCTATGGGCAGCCCGGTGTTGTCTATCATTGCAAATATTGTTATGGAGCACCTGGAGCAACTCGCATTAATAACAGCCCCTGTAGATTGCAAACCTAGATTTTTTAAGCGTTATGTGGATGACATACTAGAGATTATCAAGAGGGGCGCTGAGGCTAAACTCACAGATCATCTTAATAAGGTGGACGATACTGGCAGCTTAAAATTCACCTACGAGACAGAGGGAAAAGGTTTAATCCCCTTCCTTGACACTTTACTTGTCCGAAAACCTGATGGTAGTGTCAAACTCCTGGTGTATAGGAAAGCCACCCATACTAACCAGTATCTTTTTCAACTCTGCCCATCCCCTCCACCAAAAGCTCGGGTGTTATTAGAACGCTACTTGAGAGATAGCACACTATAGTTACTGAAAAAAGTGATAAGACCATTGAAGAGGAAACCATCAGATCTGCTTTAAAACTATGTAATTATCAAAACTGGGCAATTAATAAAGTTAAGGAAGACATGCACCAACCTAAGCAAAACAGAATTCCAAGAACAAAGACGATGGTAACAAAATCCTAACCATCGTCACTCTTCCGTACATAGAAGGGGTTACGGAAAAGATCCAACGCATTTTTAGAACTCACAACATCGGTTCCTCGGTTAAACCTCACACCAGTTTAAAAAAGCTTCTGGTCCATCCAAAAGACAAGCTTGAAATAGACGACAAAGCGGGTGTCGTGTACAAAATCCCTTGCCCTAAACTGCCCCAAAGTATATGTAGGGGAAACGGGTCGCCGATTTGGCACTCGGAAGAAAGAACATATGACCGAGACAAACAAAACATCCAACCAAATATTTACGCATGCAGCCCGCAAAGCATCTCAATCTACGGACATAAAATCATCAATAGCAGAACATGCAGTTATTGAAAACCATATAATCAATTGGCAAGATGCAAGCATTTTTGCTATGGATGACTCTAGAATCACTAGGTGGATCAGAGAATTGATTTGGATCCGGAGGAAAGGAAGCAACAACAGGAATGAGAAACTTATGAACAGTGACGAGGGGGCCTTTCAACTTAGTCATTTGCACAATCAATTGATCCAGATGATGTCACAAAACGCCATCAAGCTGGGTCAAATACCACCACAATCCACTGAGGAAGGCAGCAGTATGGACTGCCGAGACCGTATGGGAAAACAAGCGACTTTTCAATTGGAATTAATTTATGAAAATTATAATATGATGCCCTTTAAACCCACTCTTTATTAAATTTAAACAACTTAAGGTGTCTGACTTATGCAACTTGCATGTTGGCTCATTTTTGTATAAATACTGTAATAACTTGCTTCCATGTACATTTAATAATATATATATTCACTGCTAATGGTGAAAATCACAATTATAATACCAGGCATGCATCTAACTTCCAATTTCCCAACAACAAACTTAATTTTGGAAACAAATCAATTTGTTATCAAGGTGTAAAGACCTGGAAAGATATTCCAACTCATATTAAAAATGCCACTACTCTCAGTTCTTTCAAATGTTCTTTTAAAGATGAAACAATTAAGAAATACACACATTTTTTATTCTGTCCTTTCTTTCTACTTTCTGAAAAATCAGGATAAAATGTCCCGTCCTTTCTTCCTACTCTGTGGCCATCGCATTGTGGATAGGTAGGATGGTGTGCATTCATTATTTTTGATTATTTATATGTTATTAATTTAAGATACTTGGAGTCTGGGACTCGACAGGCTTTAAATGCTTATTTCCCAGTCCTCCTCCACAATTATATTTTTTCAGTTTACAATGTTATGTACTATTTTTGATATATTGTTACTGTAATTTTGCATATGTGGAAGAAATAAATGATTATGATTAGTATTGTCCTAATTTGTTATTGAAAGGAAATTAAAACACGATGTTCCATAATCTGGTCTTTGTTTTCAAAATTTACAATATAAATTTGGGATTTTTAAAATTGTGCTCATGCAAGAACAAAATGCATTCACCAACCACAAACGCATGCAGTACTTATTGCTGCTCAAAAAGATACGTAGATCAAAGCACACAACTTCAACATAAAAATATAGGACACATCTGCCCATTGGACATTGGCTCTTGGGTGCTGTCAAGTTAAGACAGCACAGTTAAGGAGTTCCAGGGGTCAACTAGGAAAGCATATTGAAAATGACTTTAATTAAATCAAGAAAATGTCCATAACACAAGATGTAGATTAATACATGCAGCTTAGAGCTCTTACAATGCATTGCAAATCAAAGTTAGCGGGCCAAAGACAAAAAACAAAAAGAAGCTCTTATGGACAGACCACTTTTGAGGCAAGATTTACATAATGAACTGTATGTATAAACAACCAATAATGCCAACTGAATAAACAATGTACAGGAATGGTTTAAAACCTATTCAACATGATTTAACGCCCTGCGGGGCAGGTTTTTTCTCACCCCGACCCGTCGTTCCCCGATAATTTTTCCCGATCGTATCATATAATGATACCCAAGTAGAGCTCAACCTGAAGTAGTCCACTTTTTGATATCAAATTGAAGCCTATAGGTTTTTATGATTATAAATCCAAAATTTCACCTCCAAATTTTAATAGTTATGTAGGCATAAAACGTTTAAATTAATTGTTTTTGTGTACTTATGAGTTTTTTCTTATGTATTTAAACATAACAGCCTATTTAAATATAACTCCAGCCATCAGTTTGACAGGTGCAAACTAGTTGGGAGTAACTGGTTGGGAGTAATAAGCTGGGCGTATCAGACCTACAACAAGCGATCACTTTCTTTCATTACAAAGTAAGCCTACTCCTAAGTGTTTCACGATATCTGTGTCAGAGACGATCACATTTATGTCAATTTTATGATGGCGCAATCACAACTCAATGAATAGCGTAAAATTTCAGGTGCATGAAATGCAAGACAATGACAAATGACAGATCAGCAACTAATGCAAAGTACGAAAGATTAACTATGGTTTCGGTCCGGTCCGGTAAAATTCGGGGTTTCAGGTTTCCCCGCAGGGCCTTACTTAACATGATTCCTTTGCAAAATGAACTTGATTGAGGTTCAATTACTGTGTGAAAAATTATTTTTTGAACCACCTTGTAATTCTGGTGTATCAGAAAATATCAGAAGGATTTACTGAGCACATAATTGCAAATCTCCTTCAAACCCTGAAATACTTTGCGACAACAATTATTGATACATCCTCAGGACAAAACATCCAATCATAAACAACAAAATATTGTTTATGGATTTAAATAGTCAGCCTGATGATTCTCGTTGGATGAGTGATACCGTAGCCATCACAATATAAGCCTAGTCAGTTGACATGATTTAACTACAATTTTTGCAATCATATTTAATTGGTGGCAGAGATGAGCAAAATGACACAGGACTTCATGGCTCGGGAAGGTTAAGCATTCACTTATCTCTAAATTGATTATCTCCGTATGATATGAGGTAGCCACATAAAAGAAAAAAGCACATCAAAAACAAATTCCCGAAGACATCGGCAGGATAAAAACAGCTGACACATGCTCAACTGAATGCTTAATATTGCCAAGTCTTACATTACAAAATGGGTGATCTTGTGATTTGTGTTTGAGAAGAGGGAGATTGAAATCTGCAATTTTTTGTTTGTATAGAGAGAGTTTTATCAAATTTCTGTCAAATAGAATCTTATAGATGCTCAGAACTTAATTATTACTTGGTCTTTTTACAAAAAAAAAAAGAGTATCAAATAGTGACTTTCATATTGAGGTACAAATTTCTACCGGTGAGACGATAATTTTTTGGTTGACTTTATCTATTTCATAAAGGTAATCCTCTTTTGACAAAATTTCACTATGCCAAGTCAGTTGACTAAAATGTTGTTGTTTTTTCATAATACACCCTGTATAATTCTAACAAAACACTGTATGGTTTTTATTTGTGTATCCTTATAAACTAGCTTTTCTAACAAATATAAACTTCAATCCACTGAAAATATACATATAAAATCGTGCACATTGAGGTATTCAAATTAGTAATGTTAGTATGTTCGTTATTGTAGCCAATGATCCTACAAATATCCTTGAATGCATGGGTACATATCATTCTGGAACATTCTGTATGTATTCAGTTAGTTCTCTTGACAGTACAGGAATAAGGCTCCATATAACAGGCTGTTGGGTGAAACCATACAGCTTGATCAGTGTTTGATTTAGAAAAATAAAAGTTACATGCACAACTGTAGAAAATTCTTGAAAATTGGCTGAAAAACACAAAATTCTGCATGCACAGGCAATTTTTTACATGCTCAAAGCAAAAGTTACATGCATTTGTGCATGTAAAACCCCTCTAAATCGAACACTGAGCTTGATCCAGCTGAAGTGTATGGTCAGTGAATGTACATGTGGTTTTTTAGTTGTCAATTATTCCAAGATACAAATGAAATCCAGTGATAATCAATTGAATATAGGAATATCAAACTGACCCAAGTCCATGCTTCCGGATACACACCGGTAAATACGTCCCCATTGACTTTACAGGCAAAGTGACAGGTCAATAAACGCCATTTTCTCGACTTAAAAAGCGACTGGTTACCTTCTGCTTAGTCTCGATTGAAAGATAATGGACATATCTCATCAACAAAAATTTATGACCAAGGCAAAGTTTTCGAGATACGATGCATCAAAGTCAGTGTCATTTTGAGTGCGCCCATGCCCATGGGGAAAATAGTGCCAAGTGACAAGAAACCCTGTGTTCTCCAAAAGTCAAACAATTTCTTCAAAAATGATACAAACAAAATCATTACATCATGAATGATTTAATAACAGTCCAATTAGCACGATAAACTGTAAAATTTTGAGAAAAATATTATTTTCGACATATTCTGGAATTAATTTTAGGCAACAAAGGTCACTTTCTGCCTGCCAACAGCCTCTGCGAAAAAAGCTTGGTTCAACCATGGTTGTCTATGGTTAACCATGGTCATCCATGGTGGTGCCATTTTTCAAAAGCATGTTTGACCATGGTATTAGACCATGGTTTACCATGGTTAACCATTGATAACCATGGTAGACTATGGTGACCATGGTATACCATTGTTTACCATGGGTAAAATATGGTAAACCATGGTATACCATGGTTTTTGGCCATTTTTCAAAAACATAGTTGACCATGGTTAACCATTGATAACCATTGTAGACCATGGTAAAGTCACCATGGTCAAGCATGGTTAAGTCACCATAGTTGACCATGGTTGGCCATGGTTGACTATGATCAACCATGGATGACCATGCTACCATGGTCAACCATGGTTGACATCTCGCCTAGGAGGGACTCTCAACCTAGCAGACGACGCTGCACAATTTATTTACCGATGAGGTACCTGAACTGACTGAGCCCAAAGAAAGTATAATTATTGTCCTAATGGTGACTATAACTACCATTCAAAAATCAATACTGGACATCGATCATCACTTCCTTTTGTATGGGCAGCGTTGACATGGGTTAGTATGGTTTCCCACATTCAATTGTTTGTCAATATGGGAATTTTGCCTTGGGAAAATTTAAAAAGAATATTTTAGAAGTGTGTGATATTATTATACACCCAATTTTGTGTTGCATTTTTTCCCCGCTCAAGGTTTTAGAGGGTGAAAAGCACCGAAATGTATCACGAAAAATACCACTGTTCGAGTATTTTTTCTTGGAATATAAATACACCTTGCACAAAAAGAAATATACCATGTCGTTAGATCGGCAGTTTGTCAAAGTCTGATGATTCTGAACGTTTCTGAAATATACATTTTATCACAGCATTTTTGATCTTTCATAAAACACCTCCCCCCCCCCACATCCCCTGGTCGGTTACCCGGGTACCCAACCGTATTGATAATTAAGCATTTACAATGTTTGAATAGGACGTTTGACGGGTCTACTACAACCATATGATGTCTCAATTACATGGAATGTTTCGGGAATTTTGAAGGACTGGGATTATTTGTAAACTTCAGCGGATATACAAAACGTATGGTATTGCCACTTCTTTCAAGCCACACAGCACGTTAAGAAAGCAACTGGTTTCGCCCAAGGATCCTACCCCGTCGGACAAGAAATCTGGTTTGGTCTACGAAGTTAATTGTACAAACTGTCCCGATTTATATATATATATAGGACACACGGGCCGCCAGCTAGGTGATAGACTGAAAGAACGTAAATCTTTAGCCCCTAGACGCAAATTATCTGCTGTGGCAGAACATTTTCCCACAACGGGCCATACTATTGATTGGGACAATACTAAGAGTTTGGGACAGAGAGTACCCCCAACAAGTGCGGGAGGCCATCAAAATCAAAAGGAAGCATTGAACCATGACCAAGGATTGGAATTGCCCTCCATATATAATGGTCTCTTCTGATTAGCGCCACCAAGGTATGTGAATTTTCACCTAGTGCTGAAAGTCTGTTTTAACCATCTCAGTATCAGTTTTGAGTAGGCCTAGTTTTAAGAGTTACAAAATGTACACATGTAAGCATATAGGTCCTGGTGATTTGATCAAAATATATTTATAAATTCAAAATTTCCAAAAGGTTCCGTAACATTCCCAATATTCCCACAAAATTCCCGAGGGAAATTTACCGCTCTCAAAATTCCAGGGAATGATAGTATCACTGTACATAGCAACCATTGAAACCATCTCTTAGTGCAAAAATTGTTTGGTGGTCCAGTATCTTTCGAGCATTCTATTTCAGCCATTTTTGCATGAATTTTCACAAGGTATTTCATGAAAGACAAAGATGCAGCAAGAAAACATATTTTTCAGAGATGTTCAAAATCATCAGGCTTTGACAATGCCGATCTAAAGACAATTTCTTTTTTTGCGAGATTAAAAATGAAGACTTTGTTTGTGTGCATACAAAGCAATGTGATCTGCTTAGTGTTTAAGCAAGACCAAGCCGCTGCATACAGTGGAATGAAACCACATTGAGCAGCATGTCAGAAAAAATAAAAACAATTATTATTTATAAATATTTGTTGACCTAGAAATTTAACTTTGTGTGCATGGAATGTAAAGATGTGCTTGGGTTCAAGAAAGTTTGATGATGCTACTTGTGGCTGAATGAAGATGTATCCCCAGCTGAATTGAGCTGGCACAGCAGCCTGCTGAATTGAGCCTTTCTTCCGGACTGCTTGAAGCATGTTCTGATCATATGAAATTGAAAAATGTCATGAAATATTGAAATGGTCAAGTCATATTCACACACTGACAAAAAAAGAAAAACAAAAATACTGCACAATCCCGGTTCCCAAAGTAGGAAACATACATACATTTACACAAAACAACCGTGTTCTAATTTATGCACATTATCACAGCACAATATATTATTATATCAAAGTATTTCAGAAAAAAAATTGGGGACACACTTTGTGATGAAAGATTTTAAGTGATGTTTAGATTCTGTAATGCTTCTCAACTAGAACTCAAATTTGGCACTTTGAAAAATGAAATGCATAGGGAAATACACTGAAAAAATTGCATAATTTGGTCAATTTTTTTATGTGGCACATTGGAAAATCCATTGTTGAGAATCTCTGTTGTAAGGTTGAATAAATAACAGATATGTTTGTCACTGAAAATTACAATATTATTTTTGTTCACTTTTTTTTTTCTGAAACATCTTTGACAATGCAGTTATCAGAGACAGTCCCATCCACATATACTCTAGTGTAGGCGCAAGAGGTAATAAAGCAAGGTCCGGTGAGCATTTCATAAAGAAAGTAAGCCACCTTTATAGGTACCTACCTTCAGAAGGTCATAGAGCAGAAAAACCATTGTTATCAAAAATGTAGTCACGTAGGGGTGTTTTCCTGATCCATTTTCAAATGACCCCCGAAATGTCAAACATGCTTAGAAAAGGCTATTTTTTAACATAAGGGATTCAAAGAAATACACTAGAAGAGATTCTATATATTTTGACAACAGTGCTTTTTATATTCCTTAGGGCCCCACCTTAAAATGTCTAGACAGGTTCCTTGCTTTCTTCACAAAATGCTCACAGGATTTATACATCTTGCTCCTACAGTACTTGGGCAATAGCAGTCATGTATTGGGGAATTGCCCAGGGATCAATAAAAAATACCATCCCCTCTTTTGATGACACTCTATTGAAGGCTTGCGAACCAGTAATTTCACCTGAAGCAGCCGTTATCTAATGTTCAATCACTTGACTTGAAATGACATTTTGATCATCCTTTTAATGGAAATTTGGCTTTGAAATGATATCGGATATTTGACCTTGAAATGACATTTAGACCTTGACTGACCTTGAGGCAAGAGCAAATGGTATCAGTTTGGTCATGTCCAATCAAGAGTTCACTAGTAACAGCAGTGACCTTGAAATGACCTTGGGTCTTTTTATGCATGCACAAAGTGCTAGGTTTATGCCCAAGGGTGATTAAAGTTCTTCCCATAACACACAGCAACATTTCAGTAAATATAGCAACCCGATGGAATGTTTACCAAGGTCACTCCACTACTACATTTATTTTTTGTGTTAAAGATTTTGAATTTTATAAAACTGTATTTTGAGAATTAAGAAAATTGGTGAAGTGTTTTTTTTCTTCATTGACATCAAGATGTGATCATGGAGGGAGGTACTTCTTTCTTTCTTTATTTATCGTGGGGGTTTTACTGGTTCAGTGACAAGCACTGCTTTTCAACCAGGTCCTCGTTGTATAGAATATATATTAATAAAAAGATATATATCATACACTATTTACAAGATATCTATTTAAAAGTATTTACAATAAGTTACAAATAAGTATTAATTATAAATACATGTAAGTATAGGGGCTTCTTCAGGATAATACCGTATAACATTGCAGACAGCTTGTAACTATCAAATTTTACCCCTAGATATTTAAACTCGTCTAATCTTTCAATATCGGAATTGTTATATGCTAAGTGTACATCATTTAACTTTTCAAGCATTATTTTTTGTACCAAAGACCATAAACTTCAACATTTAGGGTTAGTTTGTTTACTTTAAACAATTCAGCTACCTAACTTTAGACATACCTCCATTTGAGTATTATGATCCAATTCATTTTTGGCTTAACACTTAAAAAGTATCATCATACATTACAGCTTTACATTCAGTCACACCACTTGCGTAAACAATTTACAATTAGACATGCCTGTGTCACTGCAGTGACACGGACCCTGCCGCTGTTTTTTTTCCTTGGAGGTGATTTCAGCCTATAGACACTTTTGATCATTTGTGCAAGACAAAAAATATGACATCTTAAACTTTCAAATTGGACATGATAAAAATGTAACCTTTATTGTGACCTTTGACTAAGGATGGGTTATTCCGTGTATTTTCTCTTACGTGTAACGTATTCATGAATGCGTGCGTGTAACGTGTACACGTATGAGATACGACTCAAAACCAAAGCAACTTTGGGTCAATGGCAGAACGTACAGCATTGCCGACAGTTGAAGCTTAACCCCGGGAGCTTACCAAGTTTTTAAGTT
>JXSR01S019269.1:46770-71804 GCA_000969725.1 Ophiothrix spiculata | reverse complement strand
CAAATTCTCTAAAAGCCAACTTTGATATCAAATACCCTATGTTTAGATAATAATACTGATTATTGATCACCATATCATGGTCAATCCGACTCTAAACCTACAACCACGTATAGAAGTACCTCTTTCTGCCACTGAAAGTAAACTAACTTTTGATGTGGCAAAAATACAAAACAATATGCTTGTTAACTCTTGACTTGAAAACTAATGATCAGAATCACATGAAATGTTAAAATTTATTTTCCATTCCTCTTTTTGTTTTAAAAAGCAGATAGGCAACTGATGATTTAATCACATGAGGATCAAGTATTAAAATAAATAAATAACTAAATTGCAGGTGATTTATAGTACACTACACGGTGCCCCTGACTTGTAATTCCACACGGCCTCAGCACACTTTACTGGACTCCCTGGGGCCAAAGAGCTGACTGCGGCCTACATATTTGGCGCAACCCTAGCTTGAGCAATCACACCCTCACAGTTTTCGCACACTCAGCTCCCAGCTGGACTCGACCGCGGAACGATCAATATCTTATGTTTAACAGTCCGAGAACTAACCGACTGAGCTAGCGAGAACGAGTATTGCAGCTTTAAGATGAATGAAATCTTACACAGCCATGATGCAGACATATCCCAACCCACTAATCATATACAATGTATGTCTCATTAAGTCTGCCAGTAAGGGCTATGTTTGATCAGATTCACAAGGATCAAGTATTGCAGCTTTAAGATGAATGGAATCTTACACAGCCATGATACAGACACATCCCACCCATTAATCATATACAATGTATGTCTCATTAAGTCTGCCAATAAGGGCTATGTTTGATCAGATCTCACTAGGATCAAGTATTGCAGCTTTAAGATGAATGGAATCTTACACAGCCATGATGCAGACACATCCCACCCACTAATCATATACAATGTATGTCTCATTAAGTCTGCCAATAAGGGCTATGTTTGATCAGATTCACCAGCCAACTGTAACTAATTGCAGTAAAACAGGTCTTGGGTTAGTTTTTCTAGGTAAGGTTAGAGCTTACTTATTTCTTATTCGCATTTATTATATATTTAAAAGTCTACTTAATCAAACCCGTAAATATATGTCAGAGAATAGGGTGAAAAGTGAGTAAATTTTAATAAGAAATTATTTTTACAATTTCTAACACAAAACATAAATGAAAGTCAGAAAAAAATCTCTTTGAAAGTCCCATACCACTTAAATCAAGTACAACAAAATCCAAAATTTGGTGTACCAGGATGCAAATCGCAGCCAGACACTCTGCTTTTTACCAACTGTCCAGAATGTGAACCTTGGGACTTGGCATCACTAGTGTGCAATCGCGCACCTTCGCGCGCCTTAAGTCACTTACCCGTGTGCGATTTATCGCGCATCTCGAAAAAAATTGCTGTGTAAAGATAACAATCAAATGCGCCAGGTTTATGGCATATAATCCCAGAAGAAAATGTATGTATCTTATCAATGATAAATTGTGAAGAAAATGTTTAGAAATATGCTAATTTTGAGGAAAATAATACATGTTTAGAAACAAAAAAGATGGTAAGAATGGTTTTAGATCAAATTTATTTTTATTTCAAAATAAAACGTCACTTTCGACATAATCGGAACGTAAATTCATCCAAAAAACATCGGCAGGTCCGGGTCGACAAATTTAGTTACCTGAATTTAGCTTATGACGTCATAGATAGAGTGACATCATTGTTGTCATTGATGTTTATCGCGGCGAGATGAATATTTCCTTACAAAATTACACAATTTGGAGGACATTTCAATAGCGTGATCAAAGAAGGTTTCTTTGAAACATATGATGAAAAATTTTATCTGCGGATACTTACTTTGGAATCTATGAGCAATTTCTGTAAATTTGTATAAATACGTCAGGCAGTGAGGACATCACTCATAGAGGTGCAGAATTCTGCAACTTTCATGAATATGTGCCCATGCTGTATAGAAGTAACTGGCAAATTGTTGTATCGAGTTTTTACTTGGTATCAACATTGCAAACCTTGTTTATTTTATATTCATCAGAAAAAAACAATAAGAGTGTTTCTTTTTGTTTTGTTCCTTGTTTATTTCCTGGAGAGGAGGTGGGGGGGGGGGCAAAAAAGGGAAAATGCCAAAAATCATTAAATTACTATAATTGCAAAATACTCTGTTGGGCAAAAAATTGACCATTTGGCCACACGATACAATCAACAGAACACATTTTAAAGCATAATTTCATATACTTTGATACAGTAAAGTATACATAAAATTACCTTTTTTAGCTTTTCTAAAAGGATTTTGAAATTAATTGATAATAGGTGTTTTTTCCTTTCACGAGCACTACAATTTTTCAGGGCATTGTAAGCTACACTAGCTAGCATATACCATACTCATAACCGCAGGCCCCTTGCAGGGGCTATATTTTGACAGGGGCAGTAACACTTTTACATTTTGACATATTGGTTGGAAAATGTAACACTTTTAAAATAAAAATACCGGTACTCATAAAAGTATTTTGAAAATAGCAGTAGTAACTGACTGGTCCAAAGGTTACATTCTATATTATAATTTAACAATTTTTGAAGAACCACTAGTATTACCTTTCTTGGTCAGCACCCTCCTTGGAGCAAATAGCACATCTCCGGTAGCACACCTAAGCATTAACCCGAGTGCAATTTATAGCACACGCAATAGAACACCTGAACATTCACCCGAGTGTGTTTTTGAGCACACCTGCAATTTTCAAAACTCAAAGCCTGCCAACTGAGGTAATGGGTCATATTGGAAAGCTTGTCAAATCAGCGCAATCATACAACCTGTGTGACCCCTCCTTCCTCTCAGATCTACTCTCGGTTCTCTTTGCAACATGATTTTTAACATTAACAGTACACAAAGCTTTGAATTTTGATAGCCCTGTATGTCTTTGCATGGATAAGCTAATTACCCTATACAATCTATATCATATCCAATATGCATTTGTTTAAATAATTGTGATTCATGTATGATAATAACATAACTCCCTCACTGTACATAGACTTCCTCCTATGTTCAATAATTATTACTGTTTATAAGCTATTCATACAAGAAACTTCCAAACATGAGAAGTATCATTAAAATACCAGAGCTACAGACTTACCTTAATATTTGTGTCAAGTGATCCCGATGCTACGAAGTCACCATAGGGATGAAAATCTAGGCATCGCATGTTACTTTTATGGCCTGTTAGTGTCCTGACAACTGTAAACAAATTAACAAAAGCAGTTAGTTTAAAATAAGATGCTTACATACATACAGAACCAGAAATATAAATACTCTATAAATTTAGCAGCAAGTTTACAGACCAAGCAGCCTTTTAATGCACATTGACAAATGAACAAGATAGCATGCTTTGAATGTTAATATCGACTCAGGCCACAGTCTTTGTACAAGTTTGTAAATTGTTTAAAAAAAAGGTTCATGGGATATTCTTGTACACTGTAAATTATATGAAATTAACCAAAATACAACCGATATTGCAGATTGATTGCACAAAGCAGAGCAATATTAATGTGCCAGAGATCAGTCATCAATATAGTTGCTAACACAATACAGAAACATCATGTTTTAGAATTCTAGGGATACATTTTGAATATATCCTAACAGAGTCTATTTTCTTAGTTTGTACTTCGATCAGGGTTCGTACACCTTGGAGCCTTTAAAATTCAAGGACTTTTCAATGACTTTCAAGGTCCAAAAGCATGATTTTCAAGGACTTACCACAGCATAATTTGCAGTATGCTGAACTCTTGTTCCTGCCGACATCAATCCACTCGCTGAATTTGGGATCAGTTAGCCATAAATTATCAATTTTCCAGGACTTTCAAGGACTCTGTGCAAATGTCCAGGACTTTCAAGGCCTTGAAAAGGTGTTTTCAAATTCAAGGATTTTCAAGGACTCTCAAGGACCGTACGAACCCTGTTCGATGTACAGAGGATAGCAAACAAACTTGACCTGCTGCAAAAAAAGGACTAGCATTAATTATAATGATTGGTATGACTGCATCAAGAACATTTGTTCCGAAATACTTATCAGCTTCTACATGTAAGACCAGTGTTGTTGAAGTCAGTTTTAGGCCATAGGACATGTTCGTTACAACAATGCCATTTTGTTCAAGCTGGTATTTGAACAAGCAATACCAGCAAATAGATAGGTTACCTGCTTGCTTTTAGGTCATAACGACATGTCACGAACAGTTGGTTGAGTGCATATTTTTTTGTTACAGCCAACTGCATAACATGCATACCCCATCATAGGAGTCTATTTGTACAGGGGACCCACGGCTTTGAGTAGAGTGAAGTTTCTTGCCCGAGGAAACAAGGAGACGAAAACCGCCCGGCCCAGGGCTCGAACTCACAATCTCTGTATTACGAGACCCGTGCTCCAACCGCTCGGCCACGCCCCCCTCTATCAAAGAAAACCTACTATATTGCAACAACTTTGTAAATGTGAATATATTAGCTTGCCACACCAACAAACACTAATAATAAATAAAACATGTTCAGTTCCTTGCAAGAAATTACTGTGACCGAATAAATTTAGTGACTTAAAGTTTGTTCAGTCTAAGCCAGTGGACATAAAACTGATATGGACTCACAGATAGTATAATGTGACACACCCAATTATTGTTTCCAATATATTTCAGACACAAACATGAAAATCTGAACGCAGCAACCGAATATCCACAAGTTGGGATAAGCACAACATATCGAACAGAACACAACGCTGCTTAAATCAACAAATTATGCGAGCCTGAAAAGCATGCACGTATATGAGCAATTAAGTAGACAACGCACTGAATTTTCATGACTGAAGTATTATTTAAACCAATTGACAGTTTGAATCCTTAATAACCCCTCCATCAAGGTGATTTGTTCTTTTAGAGCACTTACTTTTGGCAGCTTCTAAATCCCAGATCTTGAGCGATCCTGACTGTGACCCTGCTGCAACTAACTCCTCACTTGAACTAAAGCGGACACATTCCACTGGCGTATTGTGACCTGCTAAACTCTGAAATGACCAAAGATAAAATGTAATATTAAAACCTGAACTATGATGATGCAACATTGAACTACACCATGGTTTATGGTGCGTTCATAGTCCAACGATTCCATTGCAGAACATTGCTGCGATGGACAGCTATGCCGTTGATGTGCCATCGCTGTCCGTTGATGGTCAGCGATCATCATTCAACAATACGCGCCGAAGCCCGTGACGATCATAAAGATTGCTGGCCACCAGCATGCCATTGCTCTGCGGAGGACGTTTTTATGTATCTTATTAGCAATTTCTTTTTTTGACCTACCCAGTACTTCTTACACAGGATGCTGGCATTGATCAAAACGAACTTCTCAAACTCACACTAGTAACCCTGAACGACTGAATAAGGACAAATCGACTGAATAAGGTTCAGGTATCAATTCAGTTAACATTTCAGTAAGCTATTCAGTCGTTTTTGAAGTGATTTGCCACCCAAGAATATGATCAATAATGCGCCCAATTCGGGTTGGTGCTGGAACAATAACGGGGACCAAGTGTCTTCTCCGCGATCGATGTTTTCAAGTGTTTTGCATTGCTCAGCCTCAGTGAGACCGCAGAACAAACATGCTTCACAGTTCAGTAGCGGCGACTGTATAATTTGTTTATGAATTTGCCCATTAAGATTTTAAAATTTAAATGTGCTGAGGAGTGTGAACAAATTCTTGAATTTAATAGTGAGTATAGATCGAGAATCGACGATGGTTAGAGTGTAGCAATAATTTTGTTCCGTATATTGCGCTATCTATAAATTTTTGTAGACAACATCGAAGTTCACTTTTCTTTCCTCATTGAGCTATACAAATTGTACGGCAACAATTATTACACGCGCACTAGCAGGTCTATGCACAAAGTGTAGGGGACTGGTTGCCGGTGTAAGTCAAGTGTAGCGACCGCTCGAAGTGCTCGGGACGTACCGTGCCGTGCCATAGGCCGACCAGAAATAGAGCCACGCAAAGCGCAAAATAAGTCATTTAAAATATCATACTGTATTTACCCCGGATATGTACAAATGTAGAATTTAGCTAATAAATATACCATTCTAGTGTAAATGAAACATTAATTGGTATGGCTTGACAGATATGTTGAGTTTTTCAAGTCATTTGAGAAGTCATTTCAAATGACCAGGTCCAGTTTTCTCATGTTTGTAGAGACAAACGCATGTGAAAAAACCCGATAAAAATTATCAGTTGATATCGTCTGCAAACTCCAAAATGCAGATTTAAGTACATTTGTATGTGACCTTTTTTGAAAATAAGACTTCTAACAGTAAAATCATTTAAGACATACCAGACCAAAGTTTGTTTTCCGATAGATCAAAAATATTTACCTAGACCCGATCGCCATTTGTTCTGTTTATCTCGACCCATCAAGGCGTGACTTAATGGTGACAGGTAGCGTCTGATTGGTTGGCTTGGTCATATGGCCTTACACGATGGGTTAACGACCTTTTATATGACGTCTAATAATTACCAAAGAACTTTTAGGTTCCTTGTTTGTTTGTTTGTTTCACACAAACAATAATTAGGAAAACTTATTTCCCAAGACCATGATTTTGAGGGAATAAATCAGATTTGAAAGCCTTGTGTTTAATATCATCAACATTATTAACATCCATTGATAATACAGTAGAAACGCATTATAACGAAATCTGATATAAGAAAAGCTCTGTTATAAAGTAGTAATTTTCCTGCATCATTTTAGTGATGTCTTTTTTTTTTATCGTTTATAAACCCTGATATAACGAAATTTTGGATATAAAGAAGTAATTTGTCTTTCCTCAGCAACTTCGTTATGAGTTTCTACTGTAATACTATTTGTTTCAAGTTTGATTCTAGTTTAGTACAGACGGGAGTATAGAATCAACTGGTGCTGGGCTCATTATCATACCGTTTTGTCTATAGCTTAGGCCTAAATAGGTATCTTCAAGCGTTCCAATTTATCAGTCTTAAACTAAGGTAAGTAAAGTTTAATATCAATGCACACTGAACGTATGCTTTAACTAACGCGTTTGCTTAATCACGCGGGGAATTATGCAGACGCAGACGTGTCATCGATCGTAATAATTTTTTATTGTAATTTTTCTTGATAAATATTTGTTGGTCTTTTTTTTCAATTTCAGTATTTTTGAAGTATGCAAAAATGCTTTTTCATTTGTGAAAGTAAAAAAAATAAATCATACACTCTTTTCATCAGCCAGACACAACGCAAGAATATCAAGTAGGGCCTACGCGGAATGTAGTGAAACTTTACACTGTTTGCGTGGCGGGCGTTTAGTGTGTATCTTTGATGGTCATATATTTATGCATTATTTTTATCCCCTGAGGTTACAATTTTATTTTTCTGTCGTGTAATAAATTTGCAATCCATTTACTCTGTTACAATGAGACAAAATCAATGCACTTGCGGTAATTTTGATTGCTGTCTAACATTCAGGTGATTAAGTTTTTTTCCCTATACCAAGCCATCTTCATATATCAGGCATGTCAGGAGTGCTTATCTTAAAACGGAAAAAAGTACGCTCCGAAGGTGGCAGCGCTGGTTTTCTACCAATGAACTGTTTTGTCAAAATTGACCACGCGTTCATTATGAAATGAGCATTAATTTTATTAACCTATGATCATGCAATGAAGCATTTTGATCGACATTTTTGAGCTCTCCCTATAATACTTAGTGTGGTATATCAGATGCAATTTTGGGAAAATGAAGTTTTTGAAATGCCATGTAGGCTACCTAATATACGAGCACGTTGACCATTTGTTTTTAATTCGTTTATCAGCACAAATTTATCTACCAAATACTCCATTTTTAAGAAAATCAATGGAGATTTTGAATCTGTGAGAAAAGACTTTGTCGATATTATCATGGCAATATTTCCATGGTATCATATCAATGTCCGTGGCGGTATGATTATCGATCTCAGAATCGATTTTGATATTTCACTTGTTTACAGTTATAGGCCTGAGCTATGAATATAACGGTCAGATCTCTTGAGGCTAAATAAATACAAACTTGCTTTAGTGGAATGTCTTGACAGTGAGAACAAGTTTGTTCAGCACTAAACCTCAGTTATGACGAGCCCAATGTTATGTTATTTTTTGGCAAATGACTTATTTTTTATTGGATAGAGGTGTAGCATATAATTGAGATGGCTCATCCCGAAAGGGGGACTTTGCATATGATACCAATTTTGATTTTATCATTTCACCAGCATTTAATAGCTTTAAAATGACACCTTATTTGATCAAGGCGATCAAATTTTACAACAGAAAATCTGCTGGAAATACTTATTTTTTCCCCTTATTTTTTGCTGCCTATTTTCACCAGTTTCTCGATAAGTGTTCTGTCGTAAAGTCTCCTTTTTCGGGGTGAGTCATCACAATTATCCTAAACTTTTTCAATTCTACGCACATATCCAAGTGCAAGGGATTCTGAAGACTTTTGCAGAATCCTTCGAGAATCTAAATGGGTTATACAAAATTGCAGTTGTCGAGTTGTAGCGTTTTCAAGTTAAAAATTACGTGAAAATTGTACATGTATTTTTTTTTTCAAAATCAAAAAATCAATTGAGACCCCAACCCCGACTTTCTAATTATAACACTGTTACAAAAATATCGATAAAAGTTTATTTACCCCAATCAATGATATGAATTGTGTACTCCTGCCAATGTTATACAAGTTGGTATGAAATTAGGTCACATTATATTTTCATGTTGATTAACCCTTTTGAATTTAAACTAGTCAAATTTTGTCACCCTATTAAAGACATTGATTTTTGGCCAAAATTCAACAAAAAAAAATTGTGTTTTTTGCCCCATATATAATGTGTGTTAAATGTGGGGTTCCAAGCAGGGCCGTACGAAGGTATGTAAGCCAAGGGGGGCAAACACATTTACCGTCCCGAAATTCGTGTTTCGTCCCGATGTATATACCGTCAATTTGTTTGTAATGCGCGTGCAGCGCGCGAAAATTTTGCTATTTTCAGCCAAAAATCGATATAAAACCTTGATATTACATGTGCTAAAATTGGCTTATTTTGACTAAAAATTAGCGGGACAGTAATATCGGGACGGTAAAAGTAGTAAACTATCGTCCCGATATTTTAATTTTTGTCCCACCAGCGTCCCGATTTTTCGAGCCAGGGGGAGCGAGTGCCCCCCCTGCCCCCCCGCTTCGTACGGCACTGGTTCCAAGTGCCAAAACCTGAAAATGAAGGATGTTTTACCCATATAATAACAGAAAAATAATTAATATTTCTACCGTTTTCACATTTAAATGTGTTTTTTCACACGCGTGATCGTTCTATTGTAAGTCAAAGCTTGACAGTCGTCATGGTCTACTCTGAGACCTAAGGCAAATATTCCGTAAATGTTGTGTATTTGAAACATTGATATATCATTTTTACGCTTCTGTAATTTTCTTTAAGTGTATCGACTTTTGCAATATATGTTTTATTAAGTTACTTTACATCATGTAATTTGGTATTTCGATTGTTTCAAAGATAGAATTTTTCAGAGGTTCCAACCCCGGGGTTCGAACACATTAAGTTGAAAAATGTGTCCACGAAGATAAACGATTTTTTTCTCATGATATGAGCAGACAATCCGGACCAAAAATGTGATTATCTCAATATTTCGACTTCATGGTAATTGCAAGTATTTTCATTGTCTAAGTTCGAAGTTGCAAGCATTCGTCAGGGCTAAATTATAAGCTTAATATACGCTAGGCTCTAATGCATGTATTATGCAAGTTGGTTTTGAGACTTACAAGAATATTCTTACGATAATCGAGTTTGAATACACAAACTCATGATAATCAATTGAATTTTACAGTATCACAACATTTAATTTAAAGATTTGACAGTTCACAAGTTATCCGAATAGAATGAATTTATTTCCAGTATCTATATATAATAGGCCTATCACTCTGAATCCATGGCGACGTGTTTAGAATTCTAATATCATGAATCTCAGCCAATGGCAATGTGTTTAGAAAATCGAAACACGTATACATTAGTCTGCCGTCTTTAGTCTGTGCCCGATATTGTTATCCGCCCAGAGGGTAGCTAAGTTGCTGAGGAATCTCGACCCAACCAAAGCAACAGGACCGGACGGCATTGGGCCACATGTACTACAATCATCCGAGGTCATTATGGGGGGTCAAATTACCAAAATGCTCCGATTGACCTAAAATTTAATATGGAAGTACTTTAGGACATCCTGGGCAACATAAACACATTATCTAAAATGAGACAAATAAGTGTTTATATTTTCATCTCACTTTGACTCTAAACACATCTCCATAACTTAACGTTTATGTTTTTAGATTCTAAATCGCATGGATTAAGCCTTACAATATAATGTATGGGAAAAATTTACAGATCACTTTTTTTTAGATTCTAAATCGCATGGATTTACAGTATAGGCCTTAAGCCTTATACAATATAATGTATGGGAAAATATTTACAGATCACTTCTTTGTACATGTATATATAGGCAATGAATAATGCAGTAAAGTGATATATAAACAGAGTTATATAAGGCAAAACAGATTTCTCTCGGTATCATTTTTAATTCACTTATAGCTATCTTCATCTGTCAAACAATTAATATTCCAGCATGAATTAAAGTGAGCCAGCCCATGCAGTAACCTGTCCAAGGCTCTGAACCATCAAATCTGTCCGGTATTCTCTCCTTCAATCTTCTACAATATCACGAATGTCTTGCGTTTCTTTCCTTTAACTGACCACATTGAAGAATCAAAGTCTTCATCATACGCCATTGTGAAACAAACTTGATACTGATCAACAATTATGTCGTACATTATAGAGTTCCGATAATATGACCCGACACTGACAACAATAATATTTAACAAGTAGTGTGAGTTTCTTTGATATGTTTTATGTCAAAAACAGAGGGTTTCTAGCTAGTGTGTGTCCTCTCGCTAGAACAACTATGTATATTGTTAAGTTTCTCATTAGTATGTGACCAATCACAATTGTTTTACTATTTTTCCTGCAATCACAATTATTATTTTTGTTGTATGTGTATATTGTCGCACAATTTTCCAATACCAACATGTGAGAATAATAGCACAATAATCACATATGGTTTCTCTTCAGTAGGTCTATGTGTCCTCTATATAAACACTCTGCCTGCGTATTTGCAATTATTAATATAACTTCAATATTATCAACACCGTGAACTCTATTCTATATCCAACACTCACGCTGAATCTGAGTCTCATATTGAATCACAATAAGCTTACATGAAACCGTTATCTATAACAACAAACTATAGCAACAGCTCAGTTACTCAATATATATATACACATAAACAATCTAGAACCGGTGTATATGCCCCACTATAGCCTATCCTTAACTACCTGCTGTACCTGCATGTAAACTCCTCCAAATCCACGCAGGATTCTCCGCTAAAAATCGCCTGTCCAGCTAAAATTTAGCAACTATTCACAGCGCACACCACTAAAAGCTACACTGTTATTATGAAACACTAAATAACCCCAGTTTCTTGATTATACGAGGTTCCATTGTAATGCCAATCATGCTACTATCAAAAGCATAATGATAAGTAGAATTTGTAACACCATTTATTTTACTTACAGGGGCACTGGACAAGTTCAGCATCACCCCCAACTTTTCCCCAAACATTTCAAATATTAGCGGTAATAATGACACACTATTTATATATCTTATCAAACTATTTCGATATTCATTTATTTTCAATTACTGTCCCCTAGGGTTGAAACTTTAAAATAGGCTTTGTAAGGAAAAATAATGCAAACTCGATGTTTTTAATCTGCAATCTATGATCATGGTGATTTGAAAGTACGTTTTACAGACACATCTTTCCTCTTTCCTGATGTAATAGCATTATACAATTACCATGATTACGGAACAGACCCATTTGTCATGCCGAAATTCAACAAACAAAATAAAATTCTATGTTTTTTTACTTTCATAATATTTGGTAATTAACTTCTATTTCATTACAAATATGGTCTCTGTCACACATTACGAAACGTACGAGTAACGAACTATAATAACGTACACTGGTTTGGTTATTGAAATACATGTAATCGATAACCAAACCAGTGTACGTTATTAGTACGTTATTCGCACGGTACGGCGATATGTGACATGGCCTTAAGTGTAAATCATCCATAAATTAAATTTTGAAACTTTTGTTCAATGCCCTTTAAGATTTATAACATCAAAGTGTTCAAAGCAATTGCAATTCACTTAATTGTAAAATGATAAATCAATAAACATACGGGAGCACATTTTGCTCAGCATATCCAGTTAATAATCTCCACACATCGGTCTCTGTCCATGAAATCTAAGATGAACATTTTTTCTCCATCCATGGCAATAATATGTGGATCGGATATCTCTGATGTATAAACGAAGGGGTTCATATATAAATGTGTTGATGTTTGGTCGTCAATGTACAACAACTTGCTGTCACTGTCCTCTTTGTGTTGGCTGAACCATCTGACGTAAGCAAAACGATGCTCCTTTTCCATATGTGTGTGGTTTGCAAAGTACGAGACTCTTCCAAAACAAATGATTCCAGTTATTGGATCTCTTGCTGAAACAATGCTACCTTTTCCAGCATATTTGACTTCTCCTTTCCAGGAAATCGACCCCTTGTTATGTGCGAATGTCTGTGTAAATTGATTATCCGGAATTGTCACTCCCTGGTCTAGAGTTATGTACTTGTTGTGAAGCATTGTATGCTCTGCTGCTGTGAAGGTGGCTGGAGTTCCTTCTTGTCTGGTAGGTCTAGGTGGTGAGGCAAATTGCGCGCACAACACATCAATCTGAAAATTAGACGCACAGGTATTTGTGAATATTATCCTATTTGGACAGAAAGACACTGAAAACGCGTCAAAAACCATGCAAAACAAAAACGGGACTAAAGTATAGGCCTAAACTCGGCGGACCAGTGGCGTGCCAAGGATTTTTTGAGTGGGGGCACAACCATCAGTTCCCCCGAATGACCGGTGGCAAAATTGTGTAACTTTGAAAATGCGCGCGTAGCGCGCGAAAAATGTTGTAAATTCAGCTAAAAATTGGCACATTTCACCCCAATTCATAAGTTCATAGATCAAAGGTCAAATTTTCAAAATGCTCTGATTGGCATAGAATTTGACATGAATGTACCTTAGGACATCCTCTGCAGCGTAAAAATATTTCACACTTTATCCAAAGGTCAAAGGAGGGGGCTCTTAAAGAAAACATTTCTTTCTAAATACACCGATTGACATAAAATAATTTTTGATAATCATCAGAGGTCGTTTCATTTCTGAGAAATTCCTGTTTGAGAGACAGATTATTGAAACAAGTCGTAGTCATTGCCGTCATGTGTGCCATGTATGCATGGCTAGTTTGCTCTTACCTTGTGTGAATTCATTATTGATGCCTCTGGGTGATTCCTGTTGGTCATCTTTGACACATGGTGGTGAATTTGACGTTCAAAAAAGAACATCCAATATGCCCTCAAAGGTCCATACCGTTCTATATATGTTGGTATGTGGCGTAACATATGCCACAATATGGTCTGAAAAATATGATGAAATAAAAGAAAGATTTAGATGCCACATGCAGTTAAAATGGGTTGTTTTGACTCATACTAGAGGCGAGCAATTTCAGTAGACTAGAGACAATACCCGGGCGCTGTTGTAGGGAAAATATCGTCGCCTAGCTGGGTCCAGGTGAGGATAGCCTCCATTTGTGTGTGCGCCTTTTACTTTTCATATAGTGTTTTCATATTAATTAAGCTAGGAGTTAATTCTTTCTGATCTGGGACACCTGTATTTATCATGCTCTTTGTCAATGACAAACATAGCGTATTAGGACATTTAATACAGGTGGACACTTATACTGTGACTGCTGTGACAGTAACAAAGATCCGCTAGGATTCTTAGTCCGTTTACTACAGTTTACAAGTAAAATCAATACTAGTCACAATTAATGATCGCACATGTACGTACGTTCTACATAATTGAATAGTATATATGAAACTCAAACATGCTTAATTTCATATCACCGGCGCATGTTTCCTTTTTATTTGCTTGCATGCTTGCTTGCTAGTTTATTTGTTTGTTGTTGTTGCTGAAATGCTAAAATGGATGGTATGATGTAACTGTGAAGATATTGGGCCTACCTTAATCGTTTCAGGGAACTCCCGATCCATTAGGCACAAACAGTGCTGGTACGTTCTCCCAATTTTAGGCATTAGATCTTGGTATATCACATTCCCTGCACAAATCGTTAGAATCCAACAGAATTTGAAGAGTGCTAACCTCTGTTTGTGCCCCAGCAATCCTCTCATTGTGAAAATGTACACACCCTTCAACAGCATCTGTGTGACAAAGACAGGAAAAATATTAAACAGTTGGTTATAGAAGGGAACACAGCTGGACATGATTCTGCAATTTTACCAGTGTGATCCACTGTGATCCTAATTGGCAAGCTTTTTTGTTAATGTTAAACATGCACAAGGTATATGACATGTGTCACAACAGAACATCATTCATTGAGAGTAACATATGCATAAGTCACATGATATCATGCAATATCCTGAGGACTTGAAATAGTTGTCATGATCACAATGATCCCCTGTTGTGATCTGATGTGACCTTTGACCCCACTTTGGTAATTCAATACATTGGGGTAGTGGTGTGGCAAACATTGCTGTAACCAATTCTAAGTTTTTTCAAGCATTCTTGTGACCAAGTTTGGTAGCTTTTGGTTATGATCGGATATCGGTAAGTTGACAATTTTAATGAAAATCATTTTTGACCCATGTGACCCGCCACCCTAATGTGACCTTTGACTCTGGTCTGGTCACATGACATGTTAGGATCAAGGGTTACTGCGACTGACTTTGATCAAGATCCGCCATTCTCTGTATGAGTTATATTGATTTAAGTTATATCAGTATTTGACCCGTGTGACCCCAATTTGCAAATGTCAGGTCAGGTAGGGCCTACGCCCTATAGTCAGGGTAAGTAGAGTTATACCATAGATTGGTTAAACGTCTGTCAAATATCTGTTGATAAATCTGATATAAACTTGTGTTTGATGCACTTAAATAAATAAAGATTTTCAAACTAAATCCAAAATAATCATGATAACTATGCTTACTATATGCCACGTATGACTTTTCATGCTGTGGAAACTAGCAAAGGCATCGGAAGGCAAGTCACCTTTGCCCGGTGGTACATGAACATTTGCCAGTCTGCTGTCAGCCTTCCTTTTTGAATCTGCCGTCAATGTAAATGGCGCCTCGGGTAGTCTCCCTCTGTAAAGGTAAGTACAAAAATGTATTGATTTTCGACGGAATGCGTATTATGTTACAGTCATAACATAGCCCTCACTATCACCCGTTGCTAACATCTTTAACCCTGAGAGGGGAAGAGAAAAGGAAACTCTAAAACTTCCCGGAGCAACAGAGCAGGCCTTGTCCTGCACCTCACTGGGTCCCTAAGGCATACAGCCTGACCAACCCCTCCCATCCCAAAGCGCGACAGGTCTATAACGTTTGCGGCGGCTACAGGCGACCTGACGAAACCCTCGCCCCCCCCCCCCCCAAATGAAATTTGACTTTGTACACGGGTCTATGGAGAACACCTAATCTTGCTTTGTTCTCGCCCCCTTGGAAAAATGTCTGCCCCTTCTCGCCCCCTCATTTCAAAAAGTCTAGTTACGCCACTGAAAAGAGAGAACAAATGAAAGGGATAAAGAAAAAACAAGACAGATATTCAGTGGCAGGCTGAATAAAGAAAATGCGTATTTCAGTATCATTCAGTGAGGTGCTCAAATTAATAACAAAATGGGAGGACTTCCAGGAAGGTGTTTAAATTATATATTAAAAACCATGAAATAAATATCAATAGGGTATGAAAACCCGTGAGTTATGATCCATAGATGTTACCATTGCAGGGCCACAAACATGAAAAAATACATTGTCAAACTCGCTTGTGAACAGCATCAGCTTCAATGGTCTGCTGAAAAATTGGGTTCATTTGGTTAGAGCGTTTACGAAAAATGTATTTATGAAAACAAGGGTCATTCAGCTAGTGAGAGCATTTTCTTCGGAAAATGGGGCAAGGGTCACCTTAATTAGATAAGTTAGTCTTAAAGCTCCCGCGCGCATTAATAAAATCGCCCGCTTTAATTCTAGTGGGAAGTATAAATTTCCTTTTTTTCTCCTAATTTTTTTTTTTTCAAATATCCACGTCAGGTATCATCAGCTAAAAATGAGTTTTTCAGGCAGTCGCACAACAATCTTTAGCCGTCAAAAACTACACACATCCGTGATACATGAGTATGCTTTAAATAGTAAATACGTTAATAGCAAGCGAATAGACCACAGACTTACATGTCAGTATATGTATGAATAAGTTTCAATGTGGCGCAAAATGAAACGGCAGAAACAAAACATCAATGCGTTGACAATAATTTTTTTTTAAATAAGTTATTTAAAAAACCGCATTCCGCATTAGGTTTTCAAATTTTGAGGAGCTTTAAGACTAACTATTAAATTAAGGTGGCCTAATCTATTACAACGCCATACCTTTCATCTGGATATGTGCCTGGAAACCGGCCAATACTTCTCTCGTGGTTCCGCACTCCAGGTCCGTCTTTATGCCCATTAATTAGGCCGTGTACGTTCTTAGCTACTCCCTGGAAGATATAGATTTCGAACAAAACGGTTCTGAATATGTCTGATGTGAAATTAGTGAAAGAACAAAATACTATCAGTTTCAAATGTCGGGATATTCTGACAGTGAAATTTAACAAAAAAAGTATTCCCCCATTCCATGTCTTCTTGTTTTGTAGCCATATAAATGAACATGCATTTTAAATCATGAAATGAAACTATGATCTAACTGATTACCGAATCGCCGCCAGCGCGTGCCCGGTGGCCTGGTATCGCCTGAATTTGGATCGGGATGCGAGAGGTCCCAGTTCGTGCGAATTAAGACATAAGACATAATCATGATAATTTAGACATACGACATAGGGCCTAATTTATTTATTTCCACATATACAGTGTATAAACAATAATAAATGGCACATTAACTAAACATTAACATTGTAGAAGAGAGCAAGAAAATAAGTACTTAAAGCCAAAGGTGAGTCTGTCAATTTCTTGTCTCAGAATCAACAGAAGGCCGGATACAAATTTCATGTTCAAGAAACCCGGGTCAAAAAGAATAAGATTGATGAAACGATCTATGGTTACATGCATGGGTAGTTTTAACTTCGGTTTACTTGATGCGTTTTTGTTTGGTGCACATGTGTACGTGTGTGCTTGATAGTGCTCATTTCATAACATGTAGGCCTATGCCTATACATGTATACAAGTAATACGGGACATAAAAAAGTTTACCTGTATTGTGTGCATTCCTTCCACAGCCAGTTTACGTAGTTCACCTCTTCCCAGCCTTTCAAGTTCGCTACATCGCTTCCTTGTGCCAAGTTGAGCCGCCATGGCAACCGTCTTCTTAGCTATCCTGCATTAAAATATATTGAACATGCATAAACTTAAACAGTCTCTTATATATACTGGTACTGAACTTGATCGGCACTGAACCCGGGCATGAAATGATTTGCGCCTCGAAATTCATAATTATATTTATAGTTAAATAAGTTAGACCGTGTCTTTTCTGTGATAAATTATAGGCCTATAGCATATAATGCAGTGATGGGCAACCTTTACAGAAAAAAGTGTGTCATTCACTGCCATAAAGTTCAAAACACTGTTTAAAATGTTGTTGTTCAAAAAAACGTTGTTTAAAGTATTGTTGTTGAAAGTTTTAAACATTGTTCATTTTGTTATTAAATTTGTTATTACAGCGTGTTGTCTCAATCAATGTTGTTTTAATTTCAATTTTTTTCTAAACAACCGCTGTATCAAATTCGCTCAACCTTGGTTTTTTTAAATATTTTAAAAAATATTGTTTAAAAAATCAACAGCTGATGTTTAAATTTTTAAACAAGTTGTTTATTTTATGAAAAAACATCCCGAACGCACTCAAATATATCGGTGGATATATGCGACTGCAGACCAATATTATAGATCACAGCTCACGCGGCATACCCTCGATGTCGGTGCTTAGAGAAGCATCAATGGTTGTGACCTTCAAATGACCTGGGATGATCTTAGGTCAACTCTCCTGGCAATTTGAGCCTTAAAATCAAAATGACCTTGACGGCCCCATTAAAGAATACTCAGATGGCCAATCACTATATGTATGGTCCAACTTGGTCCAGATCAGGGTCATGGGTTGGAGTTAGCTATAGTATTTTTTTAAAGTCTGGGCACTTCTTGCATAATGACATAGGTAGAGCGTATTTTGATTAGATGTGGACAAGGATCCTCTCAGCAGTGAGTGCTATCCCTGCTTGCATTGCAGTTGATCTGGAAAGTGTTTGTAGGCCCATGTATTCACTGTGGGGAAAATAATTTTATTTCTTGTACAACAATGAACCTTGGTATATTATCTGTAATAGCTGTTAACAGCACAAGCTATAGCATGAAAGGGTTTTGCGTGGTTCAGAGGATTTGAAAAGGAATGATACATGGATCCATCTAACATGATTTAATAGGCCAAATGAAATAGTCATGTGTTTTGTGTGCTTTACTTTTTCTTAAATTATTTCATCATCACCAAAGTATACCTGTACACGTTTAAATGTTCAAAACAGTGGGTCATTAAGATAATAATATTTGATTAATATTTTACAATGTTAAATCAGTAAAGGAATAGTGCAGAAATATGTTTTCAGTAGTAATCAATCAATAACAAATGCATTGAAAGCTTTTGCGTCAAACTAGATGACGAATACCAAAATGTTTTACTTTTGTGGCCTTTCTCCACCCTCTCAGTTCTATTGGTTGTCTGCATGCAAATTCTTCTACCTCGTATCATGAATGGAAAGACCCAAAATTTGTAATGAGGTGCCCTGGCTTAAAATATTTACTATAACATGAATAGGCCTACAGATACAAAATGACTCCACTTGAGTCTGAAAAATCGAAAAAAATAAAGTTTCAGGAAAACGTCTTTAACTTTTTTTATATATCAAGTATCATGTAACCACAAAAGTTATGAACACCACATCACTAATCTTATATTTTTGCACTTTCAAATTTAGCATAAGCAAGACTAGCAAGAGCTGTCAAACAAGTGCCTGTCATCATGGTCATGTCCTATTTGAGGCAACAATTAATTTTAAAGAAACGTGCTTAATTACTTCGAGGAGCAACACGAATAAGAAATAACTTCGTATTTTGTTCTTGCATTGGATAACGTTTAATGCTGGTTATTTTTGCTATAAACGTGGTAATGGTATGAGGGCCTATGGCTTGACGCATAAAAGTAGTCTAGCCTCTAATTGAATATTTTAGATTTGGCGATATACATAATATAGAAGCTTGAAACGGACGCAATAAATTTTGGAATGTTCTTAAAAGCCAAACTTACGACCAAACATTTTTAATGTCATGATTTCAGTGTGACCTTAGGAATCGAGATACTACATAGATAAACGTAATATACATTGATTTTGCGGAAACCTTATCATGCTTATACTTGTTTTTTGTTGTTTACAGGGAAGTACAAATTAAAATGATAATTATCTGATATTATTGATGCATTTGGAGAAATGAATGACATGGATATGAACAAGAACTTGTTTTTAAAATGCCGTGTGCTGAGACATGCCATTTTTGCCTAATTTGGTATATATTCTTAGAGCAAAATGACCAAAATAACAGTTATGAAAGTTAAAAAGAACTATATATCCACCTACAGACAGATAGAGCCATACACGAATATGAACATGTTTATACTTATTTAAATTAAAACACAGAAATCTTCAGATCAAAGAACGAAATATCGCTACAGGTGTCATTTTCGTGAGAATGGCCTATATACGTGAATTTATATACTTTTTACTTGCCTCCTTTCTTTTGATCCACTTGGGATGTTCTTTGACGTCTCCTCCAGTTCACCCATCTGAGCGGTCATTAACGATTCCATTTCGAAATCCCGAAGTTTTGGATGCCCTCTTTCAATATTTCCTCCTGGGAAGGAAGTGTCTTTTCTTAATGGATCATCATTGTGAAGGAATTCTCTCCCGCTTCTGTGTATAACCTTGTGCAGTTTATGTGCATAAACACCTACAGTGAAATGTATCAAGTAAAATCTATATATTACAAAGGAAGGTAGTCATTGTTTTGCATATAGGGTTAGGTTTGGGGTATTTTACAGGTCATATTAAATTAAAAAATCTTCTTGGTATTTTAAAAAATTATAACTTGACACACAATGACGATTAAATTTTCTAATTTGAGAGATAAACGTCATTTGATGACAAATTGTCATACAAGTGGGACATCTCTCTCTGGCCAAGGCAGCCGGTCCGCGGTGCAGGCGGTGAATGGTTGCCGTACGGTATCGTAGCCGATCCCCGGCTGCGTCATGTCCTATACCGCCCCTGGCCATGCTGGCGCGCCGTTTGATAATTCGTGGAAAATACAACTTCCAGGATGGTCACTAAAAAATATGATAAAACCTCTTAAAATGGGGTTCACGCGTGATCCCCACACACTAATGAAACGGACGCGTTCTAATTTTTAATGTTACAGCACATCTCCCTCTTCTGTTTCAACTGTTTTGCCTTTATACTTCTCTCTCTTTCTCTCTTTGTTGTTTTTGTTCGGTTATCTAAATTTTGTTACATTTATAACTGTTTCATTATATTTGCACGTTTAATTCATGTATAAATTATACTAGGAAATGATGTAGGCCTATTAAATATTAAAGAAATCCATAGAAATTCATACCTTCAGCTTTGCACATGGGACACGCGCCGCACTTCCCATTACTGCCATGACCTTGGAGTACCTTTGCCTGACCAGGGAAATCAAAAACGTAGAGGAGGACTGTAGCTTTGAGTTGAAAAAATTCCTGCCTGTATGCATCCCATACTCTGATACCAGGTCCAGATGGCTTCAGCTGATCCAACTCGTCAACGAAAGGTCGCAGGTATATGTTGTAGCATTCGTCCTTTGGAGGTCTGGGACCTAAAACAATATACACATATGGACATGATGGAAAAGACTAATAGTTTTTTCTATAGCTATTGTTCAATGAAGAGCTGTTTGTTTGTTTTTTGTTTTGTTTTGTTTTTGTATTGTTTTTGTGGGCACACACCCAGGTGGGGTAGGTGGCACTCATTTGTTGAACTGCATTGTAATCATGAGTGAGAACTGACAATTTACTAAGAGTGTGAGGTGCAGGATATTGTGTCTTTTTGACAAAATTTTCCAATTCAACGGCAATACTCTATTCATTTCATTGCTTTTGGGCGACACTGATATAAAATACATAATGAAACAGTAATCATGGTAATGTGGACCGAAAACTTCAACCAAAAGCAAGGGACAAGGAGAAACCACACTGCATCCTATTTTTGGACCAAAATCTGTTGTAGGCCCACTGATGTAGAAATATGGGCATAAAATACAGTTTTTCCGTAACCTGACTACTTGTGTTGACCACCTTTTTCTAACCACTTGTTATTGCGGTTGCGATGCGTTACAGTTTTGCATGCACTGTAAGGGTACTGGTCGGTATAATTCAATATCAGGTTGATCGTGTTTTTGTTTTTAGAAGTATAGTTATTTCAAACCTTAAGAATCAATACATTTGCTAAAATGTTTTTCATAGAAGAGCAACAAACTTATATTATTGTGCTGCGAGTTTTAAAGATTTACAAAACTGCATTTTAAATTTAATTGACCTATTAAATAGACTTTCAAGCCGGATTTGCTAGTTGAAAATAAAACATGGCTATCTACCGCATCAGGCACCGCATCCTTAGGCACCACCACCCTTGTACTGTCAAGTTCAAACCATTGTTTCTCTTAAATTATGTAACCCATGAAGACCAAATTAATACCACAAATAGCAAAAAGTGTAAGCTTTCAAATGAGACATTAAACAAGGCCATAGGCCAAGGAATAGTGAATTTACATCAAATTAAGTTCGAGAACCCATGAAAAAATGTAACAACACCACCTTTTTAGCATACCCACCTAATGACATGCCACCTTGTATTGATTCAAAATGCACTGCATGGGGAATCGCATTGAAAACGGACGGTCAAAATTGAATCTCAGCTTCAACCTGATCCTATTCAATCATGTGCTTACAGATGTGTGCATACACTACAATTATCTTTACAGTGCATAACGCATCGCAATCGCACCGCAAACGGACAAAGGGACTCCTAGCTTAACAAGAATAGTCATGCGTACATATTGAATAGAGTCTCTAGTTTATACATGAAACTTGACTAGTGATTTTGCGTCCATTATCAACGTCAAAATGGTGCCTAAAAACTACTTCGAAAAAGTTGACCCTTTTTAACCGAAACCTCATAAATTCATGACGTTCGAACAACTCGACTAGTTTCAAATTTTGACAGATTGTAGGCTTGATACTTCTTACTGAATTACAAACAATATTTTAAAATATGCTGAGTTGATTTTGAATGATAGTGTAACAAACCCGCGTTGTTTTGCCCGAAAATCTTAACGTGAATTACGACTCGGAGTTCACCCTTTTTGAGCTGTGAATTGCCTGTTTTAAATATCTACATTATCTACATTTTCAATTTTTACAAAACTGCATTTTAAATTTAATTGACCTATTAAATAGACTTTCAAGCCGGATTTGCTAGTTGAAAATAAAACATGGCTATCTACCGCATCCTTAGGCACCGCATCCTTAGGCACCACCACCCTTGTACTGTCAAGTTCAAACCATTGTTTCTCTTAAATTATGTAACCCATGAAGACCAAATTAATACCACAAATAGCAAAAAGTGTAAGCTTTCAAATGTGTCAATTATGCGTCACTTACCAGGAATAAGACCATGCAGAATCGTAAGGCCAGGTTTTGTCCGCATCTCAGGTGGTAAATTTAGAATAACTGAACCTTGGTGTTCTATGGAGTATGGGTCCGTCGTGCTATGGTGAAATGGCTGGAACCCGTCACAACTGAATTCTAAAGTGATATTCCTTGGGTCTCCGTTAAAAATCCCTTCCTTCCTGTAAAGGTCCTCCCAAGCAGTAGATTGGTGTATATCACGTATCTCCAATGGTTCTCCGTTTGGAATCAGATGGCTTTGGAGAACCCTCGATATCTCTTGGTCTTCAAAGAGGGATCTAAGTCTGGGGATAATTGGCACGTAATGGTACACTTTACCTCCTTCTGTAATGTCGATGCAACCTGGTTTACTACATTGGTGTCCGTTGCTCTTGAATAGTTGGCATTCTTGTGGACATGCTACGAGTCTCTCTATCTGCACCATCGACGGATGTAAAAAATTATAAATCTGCTTGTACGACGTTGGAATGTTGTCTGCAGTGGCCAATTTGCCCATTATTCGCTGCATAATTTGGCAAATATGCGTTACGCCTTGTTGGGTAAGTCCGTGCACATTGGTTAAGTTCAAAAGTTCAATACATAGCTGTTTGGTTGTCATGTCCGTGTACTGATGGAGATGCCCATTATCATATTTAGTGCGTTTGTTTGGCATCTCGCCTACTTTTTCCAAGTGCCTCCGCACAGTTCTTGTTGAGTATATTCTCATGCCATTGCAGTCTGCACAATAGCAGATAACTTGCTCAACCGCGGCATCCATTGTAACCACTGAAATAAAAATCAATACAAACAAAATTAGATCTTGTAGCCATAATCACTGCTAGAACGTTGCTTAAAAAAAATGTTGCTAAAAGTGTATTTACAAATTGTTGAATACAATTTTATTCAACATATGCACAAATTTAAGTGTTGATAAAAAAATTCCAATACTCAACGTTGGCCAACGCTGACAATGGGAATTATGGGGAAAAGTTTAGTAATAGAATCTTACATTTCCTCTTTTCTTTGGTGCAGTCCATAAGAAACACATGCACGGAAGTAAATTAATGGCGGGGGTAATCGGACTGAATGGTGGGTTTTGATTTGTGTTTGTATCATAAAAAGGATTACCTTCAGGTTAAGACGATAATTGAATTGATTTCATAAAAAAGTGTGAATTATAAAAAAAGTAAAATACGTAGTATTTAATATATTTGTAAATTTGCATGATGAACATGGGTATATTTTAGATCCCTATTGCACAAACGGAACGGTTCCTGCGCATGCGCATATGACATTTTTATGGACTAAGTTGTTTTCATGAAAAAAAACAGAAAAATGGCTTTATTTCAAAAACCATTTGCTTTTCTTTCCAAATTTTCTTTCAGAACCGTGTTCAGAGTGTAATTATCTTTATTTCAATGTATTATTTGTCACAAGGGGTTGTATATTTTTATTTAGCCGTGTGTCGCCATCAATCACCAATAAGTGTCAAATGCTGTTTTTGACCCAAATTATCAAAATATCCTGAATATTTGATTTTTTTTGTTTTTTATTGTTGAGGTAGAACACCGGCTCTACAAAACATATCAAAAAAATTAAAGGTGTTTCACATTTGTTTCGCCACTTAAAATTACCCTCGGAAATTCAATTTTTACCGTTGACGTGTTGACCATCTCTGTTCAGTGTTTTGGCAATTATTTTAATCTTTAAACACATGCATGTCTTGATCCCACCACTGAGCACCAGTATAAACAACAAACTCGTTGATCTAATATTTATGCTAGTACATGTATATATAAGGGAAAGGAGAAATACACATCGTACGCTAGAACATTAATAACAATCAGACAAATCACAAACAGGCCAGGATTTCATTTTATTTGAAAAAAATCCTGGCCGGACAGGGACTCGAACCCCGGACCTCTGGCTTGCCATGCCAGCGCTCTAACCACTGAGCTACCCGGCCTCTCAGATAAACCGAAA
>JXSR01S019269.1:26490-38374 GCA_000969725.1 Ophiothrix spiculata | reverse complement strand
AAGATAGAAAAGAAAGGGGAGTAGAGAAAAAAATCAAAAGAAAATAGAAGAAAAATAGTTTTAAATGTTTTGAAAATCATTGAAAAACTTGAATTTCCCTTAGTTTTTGATAATTTAAATGTGAAAAAGCGAAAATTTTTGTCCCCTTCGCGCTAACTTTCATGTTTTATCAATATTCAGTCGAAATTTGACAATTTTTAGCTGAATTGACAAAAAAAAAATCGCGCGCTACTCGCGCAGTTTCTAAGTTACATAATTTTGCCTCCGGTCATTCGGGGGAAACTGAGGGTTGTGCCCCTCCACTCAAAAAATCATGGGCACGCCACTGTCTAGCGCGGAGTTTTATTTGGTCTCCACTCGGTGTTGAAGTTATTTTGTTTGGTGTCAGCGTCAAGGTAGGAAAAATTGTTTGGAGGCTGACTATGGTTTGGGCCTTAAAGTATGAACCGGTAAGAAACATTTGGTTTAACCGGTAATATTGAGCGAGTACAACAAGTGTTCTCTTATTCCGGTGGGATTCTTATTCTTGTGGAGCAACATAGTGGAAAATAATCATACAACATTGTGATTGTTTCTACGCAATTATTTATATCACAAAATTTGAACTAACGTCTGGTATGTCCTGCTACAGTGCTAGCGTGTATAACACACCGTGTGCAGGCGTGTGTACACCATACATTTTGTAGAGAGAAATTGAAAATGAGATCGTCGTTAGCGTCTGTGCGCTTGTGAGCCTTACTTATAAAATTTAGTCTTCCCTATAGAATTTGAAAATGTTGACAGGTACAGTCATGGACCAATTTTGCCGTGCATGAAGCCACTCAATGCTAATTTAAAGTCTTTCCCGGTAAATCGGCATTAATTGACATACCAAGTATTATCTCCCATTCCATACGGATTCCTTCTTCCCGAGGAGCACCGGTAAAGAGCGTAAAATAACCCATGTCACAGTGTGATCTTTTCTGCATATTTATTTATATCATGTAGGAAAAGAATAAAATTTAGTTATATGTAACAGTGTATAACATTAGAATATATGTGTAGTTTGTTTTTTCTCAAGGCCTAATTGGCCTTTCGACGCTCTCCGCCGTGGTCATCGATTGTGTATGTTTAGGCGTAAAATAGAGGGGAGCGTGGCCGAGCGGTTAGAGCACGGTTCTCGTAATACAGAGATTGTGGGTTCGAGCCCCGGGCCGGTCGGTTTTCGTCTCCTTGTTTCCTTGAGCAAAAAACTTTACTCCACTTGCTCCGTGGTCGGACAGTCACGTAAAGCCGTGGGTCCCTTGTACGAATAGACTCCTTCATGGGGTATGCATGTTATGCAAGTACTTGTATCATTGACTGATTGATTGATTGATAGTTAAGGCTGGGGTGTGGGACCTTCAAATGGCATAAATGGTTAATGGTTTTTGTACTCTAACTCTCAAACTAGTTGTATAAACTATATAAAAGTATACATTTTTAGAAGTGGATTTGTATCCTGAACATGATGATGATATCAGTTTGTGACCAAAAATGAAAATTTTGATAAAAAATGCCCAAAACCGTATTTTTGGCCCCAAAATTTCTGGAAAGCGTAACTAAAATTTTCTTAGTTTTTAAAAAAGATGCCAAAAGTAGGTCAAAAAATGTAAACAAATCCTACCGCTGCCACCAAAACGGCAATTTTTGGCATTTTTTCAAAAAATGAGATAAAAAATGAAAAATTTGAGAAAACCGTTCCCAGACATATTTTTCCAGATTCAAAAAAGCAAAAAAGTTCAAAATTTCACAAATGCAAATTTTAGTTAAGCTTTCCAGAAATTTTTGGGGCAAAAAATGATGATTTTTGTCATATTTTGCCAAAATCGACAGTTTTGGTCAAAAACCGATATCTCCAATATGTTCAGGGTAAAAATCCACATCTAAAAATGTATAATTTATATTGTCTATGCAATTAGTTTGAGAGTTACAGTACAAAAACTATCATATGCTAGTTGAAGGTCTACCCCAGCCTTAAGAGTATTGTTTTGCTATTATATGATGATTACGGAAATAATTATGACCTGAACTGAACTATATCCTACAGTAGGTCTACATCAAACAAATGTCTTCAATCAAAGGTCCAGACATGAAAATTTCGATATACCAAATGTGGCTAATAGTCAAAAAATGACAAGAGCTTTAGTTTTGTGTAAGCCATATGTCATGTATGTGTCGCGGGGTTTTTACCTCGCAGTGACAAGGGGCCAAGATGGTGTGTTTAGCTCTCGTTTCTAGTTCGACTGGGGCATCACAGCTTCGGGTCAAGACTCCATGGGGAAGGGGGAATTATTATTTTGGTCTCATTTGGCCTCGGACATTTAATCTCCCAGATTAAGGCTGCTCAAAGGTCTGTTTTGTCTGACGAGCATACAAACCACGGATCCTACAATGTTTTAGGTCCAGGTTATAGGCCCGATATTTCAACTTGGTCTCAGTTTCATAGCCGTATGAGCTCGTCGTGTTTTTAAGGGGATCAGATTTAAGAAGGATTTGGTCGAGAATGTACTAATCAGTTCATGTTTAAACATGTTAAAAGCATATCTAGCCTCCGCACCCTGGGCCATGGGTCCTTCAAGTTCTGGATATGTCAATGGGTATACTTTGAAGCACAACTGAGATATGACCAGTTTCTGATTTTCGAATTAAGGTCAGCGGGTTATTTTGACCACTTTAACTAGAAATACCTTGTTTGATTCATATAATTTACTTGGTATGTCTTTATTAACCCTAACGCTACATAGTACTAAAAAGTACTATCGGATAAAATCAAGAAAATAGTCTACTGGTCTAAGTCCAATAACGTCATAGACGGGAGATATAGGCACCGAATCGCTGCCAGGCATGCCGCGCCCGCCCCGTGGCTTGGTATTGCTTGATTTTGGATTGGGATGCGTGAGGTCCCGGGTTCGAGTCCCGCGTTCGAGTCCCGCGTTCGAATGAGTAAAAATAGCCATTTTTATATAGAAATAGAAAAAGTTTTTCAATGGCCCGACCAAAAGCAATATAACTTGCTTCATTTGCTTGGCGGCAAGATTTTCTTCCTATTATTCAATTCCCGTTGATAGGCTTTATCATTCTTTATCTTTATAAACATGGTAAATGCAAACATAATATATATATCACAAATTAAATGCAGATGTTTGAGACATATTTGAGACACCGAAGCATTACAAGTAGGCTATATTGAATATCTGCACAATAATTGTACCGGCTAATTCCCGTTTTCCGTTGGAGCACCACTATGAGGGCATTATACGTACGTGCCTGTGCTGTGTCAACTAAGCAACCATGACTTCTAAACTAATGACGTATTTAATCAAAGTATAAAAGTATTCTAGCTAGAAATTATACTTTGGTATAATCAAATAACTAAATGTATCAACAAAATTTTGTTGGTTTCTTATATGCTTGTTATTGTTGTAATGTATTTTGTAGAGTGTTTATATATTCATAAGTTATTTGTATACCATGTATATAATGGTATAGCGTTTAAACATAATGTGCGCTTTAGAAATGTCATTTGTTGTTATCATTATTATAATTACTTTGAACCTTTATCGTTGCAATATTACGTTTCAACTCTAGAAATTAGAATTGTAGCAGTTAGGTTGAAGGATATGACTTAAAACTAATAAGGGACGGGCTCGACCTTTTAAACATGCATTACAGTTAAGATATTTTATCTTTTAACGAAAGACTTACTGTAATACTTTCCTGAAATTGTAATTTTAATATTGTATCCAAATGTTGTGCGAGTTATAAGCCGTTATTTCCTAAACGTTTGAAAATATTGTAGAAAATGATAACAAGAGCTTTAGTTTAGCTTTAGCTAATAGAAAACAATACTTAGAGACGCCGTAATTAAAAAAAATATCATTCATGTCATTACGGGCGGTCCGTGATCTGTATGTCACTAGCATATGGTATATAATGAATTCGACAGGGGAACATATCAATAGGTAGGAGTTTATGCACCCCGGAAAACAAATGAGTTAACGAATACTTGGAAAACAAATGAGTTAACGAAAACTTTACTTCAGCGAATGTATATTTCTGGATATGTATTGATGTGTTCGGAATAACGGTAAGGATAAACGGAACCGGTGTAGCAGGAATGTAAGTCCCCCGTTCTTATTGTCCGGGTTGTACAGTAAAGTATAGGCTAACAACTCTCACGCAACATAATTTCACTGAACGTTCACAGGTTCTCTGGGTTACATGCACAATTATTAGAAAGTAACAATCTATATAAACGCATATAGTATCTTCTAAAAACTAAACATGGTTGGATCATGATTTTTGGAATATTGTTCAAAGAAATATCACTGACAGCTGTATCAAATATTTGATACCGTATTTAATTTATTGTTTTTAAATAGTTTGCTCTGGGAGTTTGCGTATTTTTGCTTTGCGTATTTTACCTATACATTACTGTACAAAACATGCATTCATTTAAAAAGGAAATTTGATGAGGAATTCAGTTATGTCCAAGATGCTAAGGTGATTTTATCTGATAAAATGAGACTATAGTACCTGTATTATAGTCTCAGGATAATTTAATATCCCAAAAATTGATGAACTGTTTCATGATTTTTGATCAGGCTGTTTGGTCTAAAGCTAAATTTTATTATTCTATGAAAGGTAATCATTACGGCATTTAATTGATATTTATCTATAATCATGATAATAGGCCTACATCCTTCTCCAACAAAATATCACTGTGCCAAGTTGGACAATTGCACACTTATCATTTTACACCCAGTATTATTTTTACCCACCCAGTATAATAATTACAATCATTTGAATAAAATCGGAATCCTTGGAAAACAAGTTTTCCGAAATAAATCACTTTCTTGGTATAATGTAGAGTGTACACATCCAATTGACAATCTGTTAAATCCAATGTTTTTTTTTCTTTTTATTAATGTTTGGGTGTGAAAACAAATATGGCTTTGAATGGAAGCCATGCACTTAAAAACCATACCCTGCTACTAATCTTCATCTAACTAACCCACTGGAAGCGCAGGTCAATATTTCTTAGTCTTAAGCCCTATAATAGTGTCAGACTGGGATATTAGTCTGGAATTAATGAAAATTTTCGATTTGGTTCAATGATTTCTATTGTCCCTGGATGAACTGATGAATCATCACTGCATTGCTACCATAGTATTTGAGGAGAACGGTCAAGTTTGCATGAAAACAAAATGAGTGCATTGGCATCGCTTACGAACTTTGAAGCGGATTTCATTCGAAGACGGAATATAAGGCCACCAATTTCAATAATGGATTTTACTGAAGAATCGGCGCGTGAGCTGCTGATTTGGTATAGGCCGGTGAAGGATATTAATGGCAAGATAATAAAGAAAAGTGGAAGAAAACCTCCGCCTGTGAAGCATTTCGCGGTAAGTTGAAGAAAATACAGGCCTATCATGTAGTGTCTTAAAAATGTTGTTGAACTGAAATAAAGTCGTGCTTGATCACTTGGAACATAATTATGCTTCCGTAATACATGTAGTGTATAATGATCCTAGCCTCAACACAGGCCTTCCGATGTACAACGTACATCTTTAGGCCTGAGAGAATCGAGGTGAACATTTGGCAAGATTTGCTAAGTACTAAGTCATGATTTCAAGTAATTGGAAAAAGGTCAAAACAATTTGACCATCAAATAGGGAGGAGAAAACGTTCATTGACAAGAAAAAAAACCCGACTTGATCATCTAAATAATCCATACTTTATAAAAGATCGACCAAAAACGGGGGAAAATCACTATCTGCAAATCGTATTCTATAGTTTAACGTGGTAAACAAAACATTTTCCATAGGCCATGATGATCCCAGGATTCCAAAATCCATCGCAGCGTTATCCCCTCCCCTCAAACAAAATGTAACGGCTTTAAACATTTTTACTACAAATAATTGTTGCATAGAATGACGAAATGAATTGGATAATAGGTATAGACCTAACGTAAAAACACTTTGCTAGTTTTTTCTATGGCGCAATAATGAGTACAGAGAAGTGTTTTTAAAATTTCTAAGCGCTGTTTTGCCGTGCACTTTGGGAATCTGACTTGACATGAACTGATGACGATATGTTTTTAAACATGTGATATAGATGTATCATATTTCTAGATTCAGTCTTTACTATTTTCTACCATAAAACAGTAGTTTGCATTTGCAAAGATGTCTAAACTTTACAATATGACCGAACGGCTAGAATTTTAAGATATTCAGGACCGTAAAAAATCACCTCAAGTCGAACTACAATGTAGTGCAATCATCTCAAGACATGTGCGATAGTTTAGTCTAGTAAGGAAAAATATAAGTAATTCATATACATGTAGAAGGCCCTACAAATTAGGCAACTCGGATGTGCTGTAAATTCAAAGCACCGATTTGATTGAAATCATGATGTAAATGGGGGAGTGGGATGGCAGAATCCGATATGAAAAGGCCCGGTTCTTTGTGGTGACTGGAGTGATGACAGTGGAGTCTTGCGTGAAATCCCGGGGTGAAATCGAACTACTAAATTTAGAAAAATCGGAGATTTTTACTATACTGTCTCCTCATATAGGACATACAACTACAACATGTATTTTCACATATTGTTGTGATCTTTTTCCTCTGCAGGGGTGTGTTCGTTATGCGATAGAAAAACATTCAGAGAAACTTGAGACCAGTGTCAGAATCAGATTAGGAACCTCCATCTTCTTCAAGGATGTCGAGACAGAGGTAAGTGAGCAAAATGCAAGTATAACCAGCATGTATTATGCGAAAACGCAGTCTCGTTAAATGGAACATTTCCTCTATCATCTCATTACGGACATATACCATTGCAAGAATTGAAACATTCATAACCCACGATTCTTGTCAATTATGCATTTCAGTTCTTATCGTACTGGATTGATTGCGATTTATTCCGCGTAGTTCAATTAGACCCGGACGCCTGGTTATGTGGGACACTCAGTCTCATTACACCGGGACTCCATGCATGTTCTATAGGGAGCGTTTATCTCTATTTATAGCAGTTTAGTTTAGTTTGTTTCACAGTAACGTAACAACTTATAAGGTGTGACTTGGGTGTCTTGTTAAGATATGTCTTGGAAAAAGACATGTCTTAAACAATATGAATAAAAGAAAATAGAAGCAATAAAATGCATTTTAAGACATCAAAGACATGTCTTTCAGCAAGTCATGTCTCCCCACTGGTGACAACAGACATGTCTTACGTAACTGGAGTGTCTTGCGTGTAGAGGTGATTTGTGTATGAGTGTCTAACAATTACATAGAGACATTACCTTTGAACATGTCTTGCAAAAAGACACGACATTGTATCTATAAATAGACACGTCTGAAAATTGTGACAAAAAACGTGTCTATTAGTATTGCCAAGACACAATTTTTACAGTGTACTTGCTGATGTACGGTACGGGTTGTCTTACCAGCAGTGTACTGACAATTCTACAGTTATTTTGTATGTTCTGCTATAATCGGTCAATTGAATCACAAAGTGGTACACTGAAAATAATTGTGACCATAGTCTTAGCACCTCTCTGGTCTTCTTAGTAAGGTTTAAATTTGGACATCTTGTTTTTAGGCTTTCGCCAAGGAAACCCAACTTGGTTCTTGGTACCAAGTAAGCTAAAGGAAGGTTACCTCTATACAGGACTCCAAGATCAGACTATTTATTTTATTTTCCATGATCTATATATGTTTAATTTTGTTCATTGATTTCCCATGTGCCAGAATTTTAGAAGTGTATCGTATCAAATAATTTTAAAAATCTTATATATTAAAGCGACCTGTTTAGACTGTCATCGCAAGATTATTCAAGTATTTAGTCAGTATGCTGTCCTTCAAAGTTTCAGTTAACAAGCCTCATAATCTTGAAACAGTTCTCATTATTGATGATATGTGATGTTTATTTTGGCTACGCAATCAATATATAGATTGAAATAGAATTAATCATGGTTAAGCAATAACGAAGGGAAATCTCAAGTGGATTGTAATTCTTTAAGCACTATAATTATGTAGTTCAATTTCGAAGTCATAAAATCATCGAGGAGATGTTGGTCTATTATACAATAATCGATTTAAAACATGACGTTGTCACTTAAGAGTTGATTTTTGCTATTGTCATTTTTACTGTTGATTACCCTTTTCAGCTTTATGTAATGACACGGAATTAGTATACACTTTTAGTTGAAGTGTTCTACGAATGCGCTCCGTCCTGTATTTATTGAATAAATAAATACATAAATTTTTTTATTTACTTATTTTGAAACAACTTTGTTCCACAAGATACACTATATTTAATTATTCATTTTACACAATCTTGGATCATATTTTTCATATAGGTCTTTATCCCATTTGAACTTCCACAGCCAAAAAATGTAGTTTTCATTTGCAGATAGGATTATCAGGATAAATTATAAATTTAGCGGGCACCTCATTATCATGATTATATAGCCTTTGTATTAAATTTGCACGGCGCATTTTTTGTATTTAATAACCAGGGAACTGTGCATGAAACGAAAAATAAGAACTTGTTACATCAAATTTCTTTTTTCTTTTTTTCTCAACATGAAAATTCACGGTAGGTCTATTTCCCAAAATACCATGCACAAAAACACTTTGCCACCAAAGTCAAAGAAAGTACAAAGGATGGGCATCCAGATATGCAATGGTAATAGGGATATGGTATATGGTGTATTAGGGAATTCTGTATAGGGTGTATGCCTATCATAAATTTCCCGTAAATTTTACGGTAAAATCACTGGCAATTCGGTTGCCAACACTTTACCATAAAATTTACAACTTTGCCGTACATTATTATACGGTATTTTACTGTATTTTTACATGTGGCTGTTTATTTTACTGTATTTTACCGTTAAATCATATTTTTTCTATGGACCTTTCCTACCTGTTTCAAAGCATAGGTGGATTTTGACAACAGTTTTCAACTCAAAATCGGATGATTTTTAGTGTCAAAATAAGCTTCCCTAACCATTCTCAAGAACAAGGCATGTTAGCAGATTGCAACACCAAGGGAAAATGTGCAGCTTTGGTTCAATAACTTAAGATATATTTTATATTTAGTATATATTTGCTGTGGTGTCAAATTGTCTTTTTTGCTATTAATTTACGGAACTTCCCCGTTTTCTCCACATATTTCCAGTAAAATCTCGTAAAAAGACGTCAAATTTACATTTCGTCCGTAAATATTTTCTTACGGGAATTTACCGTTAAAAAATACTGGTTTTCTACCGTAAAAATACGGTCATTTTTTAGAGTGTAGGTGCGCCTGGCTACAGAGCAAATAGCTCTGTAACCCGGTAGCGCGTATGTTCAATGGTATTATATGAAAATGTTTAATGTTGCAAAACTGTAAAATATTACCCCACCGCACCCCTTAACCCATTCAGGAATCCCAAGTCACACATAAACAGTGAACTTTTATAAAATTATACAGAATTATGCAGGCCGAGATCTTTTGATGTTATATGCACTCAAGTCAAAATCTCTGTGCATTGTTGTACAATCATCCTTTATTAAAGATACTAAATATGCAAACAAAAAAAGACGTCACCGACGTGGTGGCAAGCATCGTAAAAAGTCAGGTAATAGTAATCATGGTAATGTTAAGTTTGTTAAGGAACACGTTAAAAATTGTTTTTAATAATGTCAATATGCTCCGGCCTAAGATTCATGAAATTGATAATTTACTCAATGTTCATAATTTTGACATATTTGGGGTCACTGAAACTTTTTTGAAAGAAAGTGAAATTGTTGATGTTCATGGTTACAATTGGGTGGGGAAAAACAGAATCAAAAAAGGAGGGGGTGGTGTTGGTTTATTTATTTCAAACTCAGTTTGTATTTTGGATGACAATTTGTTTAACTCTTCCTCAGATGAGTATGAAAGGCTTTGGGTAAAAGTTTGTCTTGGTAGAAAGAGCAACGTATATTACTGTTGCTTACTTTCCGGTGGAAGGGTCAGATGTTGACATAACTGAGGAATTGTATGCACAACTACTTTCGGAAGTTTTACAAATTGAAGATCAAGAAAATGATCCAGGTATTTTGATCTTAGGAGATTTCAACACAAGGATTGGCCGTGAAATTTCGGATGGTGACCCTGTACTTAATAGTAATGGGGAGCGACTCATTGCAATTCGTAAAGATTCTGATTTAACTATTTTGAATTGTACAAGTTTATGTTAAGGGAAATTTACTTGGTGCAGAGGTAATTTAAAAAGCATTATTGATTTTATGTTATGTTCTGACAATTTTCTCTCAAATGTTGTTAACATGGTTGTATGAAGAACGTCAATATGGATAGTGATCATAATGTGTTGTTATTGACACAAAAGGTGACTAATGATGTTAACAACAATAATTCTGTCAATACAAATACGATTCTTTGGGACAATTTAACATAATCAAGATTATACAGATTATCAGGATCGATTGCAGGTCAATTTTTCTAATTGGGATATTCATTCTTTCGAAAACCCTGATATAATGTGGCAATCTTGGAAAGATAGTGTTCTGTCAGCTGCGATTTATGGTATAGGAACAAAAGAGGTTAAGGGAAAATGTAATTATTGGTTCGATAATGACATTGATGAGGGTATTAAAGAAAAAAGAAATGCTGCAAGGGTCCATAGGAAATGGGCTAAGGGTGATCAGGGAAACAAAGAATTGGGAGATCAATTATGGCATGATTACCAAGATAAGCGAACTTATGTTAAGACCCTAATTAAGAAAAAGATTACTGAAATGCGTGTCAGTATTTATTTATTTATTTATTTGAACATACATCTTTACAACAAAATTAGGATTGATGAATATATAAGAAACTTGAGTGCAATCTAATTAATGCAGGTTCTGAAGATACGTGGGAACTGTTTATTTATAATGATCTTGATGTAAAGTACAGTCTCACCATTGGCTCAAACATGCCATTTACCAGGCAAGATACTTAGCACATTTTTGATAAATTCTGTAAATCATATATATCAAACGTGCGTGGAAATTAAGATCAGACCTGAAAGAGGTTCCACTAGGCCAGAACCATTACGGTTTACTTTGCCTTCATAATTGTAAGGCCCATGATACCATTTGTACATTCATGTTCAATATACCCGTTGCTGCATGAGTAGATGAAACCTGTACAGTCTTTTACTTTATATTTTATATTTATATTTAATTATGTGTATTTAAATGTAGCCATTTGTAAACATTATTTTTCTTTTGTCTTGAACGCATCGCAAATTGTGTGTGCCATCGTTGTAAAGATGTATGTTCAAATAAATAAATAAATAAGTAAATAAATATAAAAAAACACATGAGAATAACAAAGAAAGCACATATAACCCAGGGCAGGCATCTGCACTCTAAAAAGAGTACAGAAGACAGGCAGGGTAAAACAAACAAAATGCATTAGAAACAAACAATTCGAAATATATAAACACAATGCTATAAACAAGGCAGTATTCATTCAAGGCGGTATTAAATTGTACATTTTTGGTGTGTTTATGGTATTTTATGATATTGAATTTTACTTGCTTCACATATATTTTGTAAATGTATTTTTAAAAATTGTATCTCAGCTGGACTGATTGAAATGTATTTTTCGTGTACGTTGTGCAATTGATAGTAATATTTAATGGTCTTTTTTATAATATGCTTTCCTTTTTAACTTTTGTGAAGTGCACCTAGGGATTTGTAATCCATAGTGCGCTATATAAACGCTGTTTTTATTATTATTATTATTATAAAGCACACTTAAGTGCAACTTTTATAAGAGTTTCCCTTAAATCTTCTGGGGCCGTATTCATAAAGCACACTTAAGTGCA
>JXSR01S019269.1:2056-16672 GCA_000969725.1 Ophiothrix spiculata | reverse complement strand
TATAAGCGCCCCTCTCTGGATTTTACTCAACATTTTCAGACTCATTTTCGTATAGGTTTGATTCACGCAGGGAGATTTTTGATAATAAATCGATCATACTTCTCTTATAATTGTTTGAACTTTCCCCATCAACAGGTGCCCAAAGCCATATACTGGCGTGCCGATTGGACAAGAAGGCGGGAAGATGGTGACAGAGAGGAAGCAGATAGAGTGATCGGATATAACGGGGAAGAAGCGATAGAAGAACCAATGGAAATAGAGGATGGAAACGACGGGGAGATAGATATAGAAGATGTGAACAACGGGGGGACAGAAGAAGTAGAAGAAGATGGGAACGACGGGAAGATAGAAGAAGTAGGAGATGGGAACGACGAGGAAATAGACGAGGCAGATGGGAACGACGGGGGGACCGAAGAAGTAAAACAAGATGTGAACGACGAGGAGATAGACGAGGATGAGTTGGACACACACAACTTCCATGCGAAGTGCAACATCATAGAAGGACAGCACGTTGTTGCAGCGTATGAAGACAACTGGTACCCGGGAAGAGTTGTCAAAGTCGTCGACCAGGAAACTTTAAAAATTGATTATTTACAACGATATGGCAACCGCTTTGGTTGGCCAACACCACGCGACCGACAGCTCACACACATAAAACAACTGTTGGAATGCGATATCCATTTAATAGACGATAGTTTGTTTTCATCAAGGCGTCATAGTCGTTTTTATGATATAGAAGAAAGTGACGCCACCAAAATTTCCAGAAAATACTCAAAGTATGCCGATCAGTTTATCAATTAAACTGTGTAATATTGACTTAGGTGTAGACCCTACCCCTCCTGATAGGGTTTTCTCAGAGATGTAAATTGTGATGACTCACCCCGAAAAGGGGGACTTTGCGACAGAACACTTTTCGAGAAACTGATGAAAATTGGCAAAATAAAATCAAAATTGATATAATCTGATCTGAAAATTCCCCTCTTTTGGGTGAGCCATCACAATTCTCCATTGATTTTATTTAGTATTTGGTATCTGTGTGTTTAGAAAGTGAATCCAAAGCAAGTTGTCTACCATGGAAATGTTTAGGGTATTGACACGGTTGTTTAGAATTCAAACATCAATGTTTAGTGAAATGGTCAACATGTTTAGTATCTAATCATGTTTAAAAAGTGAAGGCACAGTTTTCACCTGAGTAGTGCGTTAGTAGTTGGTTTGTGCTGATAACAAATCTAAAATAAAAAAATAAGGTCACCGTGCTTATTTTCGAGATACAGGCATTTCAAAAAGTAAATATTTTCCAAAACAAATTCACCGATTTCATAGCCTATAGGGAAAGTTCCAAAAGTCGATCATACATTATGCGTGTGCTTGTAAAATAATCAATCAATCAATCAATGATACAAGTACTTGCATAACATGCATACCCCATGAAGGAGTCTATTCGTACAGGGGACCCACGGCTTTACGTGACCGTCCGAACACGGAGCAAGTAGAGTAAAGTTTCTTGCCCAAGGAAACAAGGAGACGAAAACTACCCGGGCCGGGGGCTTGAACCCACAATCTCTGCATTACGAGACCCGTGCTGTAACTGCTCGGCCACATTCCATTCATTTTTGTTTTGTTTTGTTATTTACATTAAAGCACTTTTTGCGCACTTAAAAACAATGAAATGAAAAAAATATGGTCACCGTATTCAAGAAAAAAGACAAAAACTGACATTTTTAAATACAATGTTTGATTACTTTGGTGGCACACATCTGCGGAAAACGGATGCAAAATTTTTTTGAATTTTTTAAATATAGGCCTACATGAAAAAAATCGTTATCCGGCTGTCGAAATATTCTCATAACGCAGAGGTATTTTTTAGAAAGTTGTTGTCGGTATTTGTATTGGATATGAGGTCTTATACGGACCAACTGGATAAACAGCAACCAATATTTTACTCAAAACGACAAAACCAAGTCGTGCAACTCATTGTTTGTTGATTTGAACGTTCATATTGTCAAAAATATTTGTTCTTGGATTTTTGTATTTGTTATTATGATTTGTATAGTGTACGATTAACAATTTAAGCTAATTTTTCAGCTTAGATCTAGATGGTGTATTTTTATACTATCAGAATCTGATCTTGTATGGGCTACATTATAGAATGCACAAAGTTTCAATGTGTATAAGTGAATTCTTATTATAGGAACAGCATCGCCCGTGGAGATATTAACGTTTTCTAAGAGGGTACATGTATGGTACACTGTAAATGATGTTTTACTAGAATTTAGAAAGTATGGACAACTGGTGTTTAGGCAGTTGAACGTGATTACAACCTAGTATTTCAAAATGGGATCATGTATACATAATGATGTACACTCTTAAAAAGAAAGGATCAAATTGATCCGATAAAGTATCAAATATGAGCTTACCCTTTTTCGGATCAACTTTGATCCAAATTCTCCTCCTCAAATTTGATCCTTTTCGGATCAAACACACTCTTTTTTGATCCGAAAAGGATCAAATTTGAGGAGAATTTGGATCAAAATTGATCCAGACAAGGATAAGCTCATATTTGATACTTTATCGGATCAATCCTTTCTTTTGAAGAGTAACTTTCAATATATAAAAATTATAATGTATGATTTTGACAATCTGATCAAATACCAGCTGAAAAATGTTTAAATTCAAAACTACAAATTACACTTCGTTGTTCACAAAAAATTAGTGTCTGGCTTTTTATTTCTGTACTTGGCAAATGATCTGGGGGCACTCAAATACAATGTTGCAGGCGTAGCGTGACCAAGAAAAAGGTTAATTAGGCTTGTTTTTCAAACCCTAGGCTAGCGTGAAAATGGGTATCGATAAAATCCCGATTTATGATGTAAATAGGCGGGGGTTATTTTTTTTACTTCACTGAACCCTACACCCTCTGGGGTGTGTTTTGGGAAAAAACTGTGGTCACGCTATGCCTGCAACATTTATACTTGGGTGCCCTGACAAATGATTTACTGATTTGAATATAGTGCTAATAATCCCAGTCCTGTTGCTTATGACATACTTTTACGATTAACAACTAAGAAAGAGTAGTTGATTTATTATAGCAAAAACAAGTCATATTATTAAAATATGATGCACCAACGACATTGAAAATCACACTCTTCAGTTGTACATATAAGTGCAATGCCTTGTCAGAGTTTAAAAGGCACCCCTCATGGCCTAATCATCATAAACAGCACTTAATTTGCCCTTGCTGTAAATCTGTGATCACATTTTGTTAACAAACGAGATTATGAATGTACCATAATGTATAAACGAACGCAAAGCTTTTTTTTTTTGTCAGCCTAGAAGGACCAATAATTAGGGACGCATGATTTGACTTTCAGGCTGGGGCTGGCAAAATGGGTCGAGGCATTTTTTTTTTAGTTGGCCTCGGGTCAAGATTTTTTACTTTTCGTACATTTATGGAGACATACTGCTGCACAACTTGTTGGGGGTTAAGCTCCTGAAAAAAAACCGCAAATTGAATCACAGACATTTTGAACCTTAATTCAGGGATCCCGGAAAATTTCGCTATTTTTGACGTATTTCAATGCATTCTGAGCAATACTTCCGGGACTTTTTCATTTAGTGAGTCATTTTTTTTTTTGCTCACATGTGAGGCAAGTTATTTTTTTTTCTTTTTGCTCACATGGCGAGGCAACTTTTTTTTTCTTAAAGAAAAACTTCCAGCCCCTCCCATTTAGAGTCTATAATGGTGCGCCCCTTAGCAGTGAGCTACGTCCTCGCTGATCGCGCCATTTGCTGCACGTGCTCCTAGACGGACTAAACTATACGAAGTATATTGTGACCACAATTTTAGTTGCACTTACTTCTCGGACTTCGCCCCGCGGCCCGGGATTTCTTCGCGTTCGCTGTAGAAGTTGCGAGGTCCATCCAGCCGCACCGTATAACTTTCAATATACCACTCAATTTAATAATCTAGCGAGAGCAATTTCACATCAGGGTTTGAAAAAATACCCTGAAAGTGACTGTTTTTGATACACTAAACGGGGCCACCTGGCCTGATTCACCCTCCAAAAACAACTTGTTCTTGATCACGCTACAATCATCTTGACACCCCTTCAACTTTTACCTATGACTTATTCATAGTTTCTTGGATTTGTGGTTCAGGTTGTATTATCGGTCTTTGTTCTTCCTACCAGTATACTATAGGCCTACACAATTGCATATAACAATGAAACTGTATACTTACATTTTCAATTCCGGTCGAATTCGTTGTTTTCCCGAGAACAAGGAGAAGTTGCACTGTCCCTGGCGATTACACGACCAAAATCATGATGTATGACTGGTTCTGAACTTCTGACGTTTAGGTCTTACCACACTTTTCATATCATGTTTATTCGACAAAACGATGTACAAATCGAAACTATAAGCACAAAAATTCGACATGATCTATTTTTTTTAAATCCCAACAAATATCCGGGTGACCTCCGACCTTCAATGAATCATCTTGAAATCGGGCATTGTATCCACTTGCTGTTATTTGATGCATAATTGTAACTCTATAATTGGCAAATGTCAAAACATACCCATATAAGCATGATTAAAAAAAAAAAGAAACCAAACCTCGCCCGCTTTTAAACCAAAACCACATTTGGATCATTGCGTCTCATCATACGAACATTTTTAATTCTAAAAAGTTTCATCGGCAACAGGCAATCTGTTGAAATTTAAAGGCTTGCGCGGAGTTTTCAGACTGTATTTCTCTACATCATAAACATTTACATACATAAAACAGTTTAGTCTTTTTAATTTTTCATTCACATATTAAACTTGAGCAAAAACTTTTCTGGAGAAATCTCGGCAAACACTAACCGATATAATGCATATAACGGACATTCCATATAACAACATCGGTCTTTTTAGTTTTATACTTCAGTTTGACCCGTATTTTGCGCAAAAGCTTTTCAGCAGATGCCCTTCATTTTATAGTAGGACTATTACCGGGCAATTACATCCAACATTTAATTTATCCAGATTTTGCATGAACGAAAACATGAGATGTGATGCTTATGCAAATTCCTTGGTTTGACCCATAGCTTCACCTCAACATGCTCAAGAAGTCACATCTGACCTGCTTTGTCACGTGTCTTGGTTTCCACATTTTCTGTATATCCCGAGTGAAAAAGGCATTTTTATGAAATTGATTTTCAGGGGTGCGTATATTTTTTTTACAAATGCAATGTTTACATGACAAATTAATTTAAAATAATATTAAGTATTTTTCGGTGATGCAAAGATATTAAATTTCCGATATTTAGGCTTTTAAAACAAATCCGAAAGCAGGCAGACAAAAATACATTTTTCTACACACAAAAATACACTTGAGTCAACCTCAAACTAACTTACAAATTTCCATGACCCATGTATTTTCATCCAACTATACTAGTATTACGAATGTTTCTATAAACAAAATTATGAAAAATAAAATTACTTTTTCAAGCCTTTATTTTGGAATTTAATACAGTTGATTTAATACATTCATTACTTTGCAAAAGACATCAGCAAAGACAAGCCATTTAATCGTTTAAGTCCATCTCCGGGGAGGGGGCACTCAAATATAATATTGCAGGCATAGCGACAAAGAAAAAGGGTGAATGAGGACTGAAGGGTGTCAGGTGACAGCGTTTAGGGATATTTTGGCTGCATCCTTTAGGGGTGTTTTGAAAAACTGTGGTCACGCTATGCCTGCAACATTATACTTGACTGCTCACCCCTACAAAGTCCATCTTTATTATGGAGTTCGCACGAACACAAGTCGGGCTTCGACCCTGGCCCTATAGGCCTAGATGGACTAAATATTAATTGCTAAAATCAGTGGAATTCGGAGGGAGTTTACGCACCTGAGTTTTATACAAAAAACTAGCAATTAAAAACGGCCTGTTTTCATGGACCTATATGTATCTGATGTCTTCAGTTTGCCTCATTTTCCGGCTCATTTTTAATTACCTTTTCATTAAATATGTCTATCAAAGTTATTATTATTTATTTTTTTGGTTTAGTTTAATTTTCCGGCAAATTCATGTTTACCGCCATGCGCGCCATGAACCCTGATAAAAAAATACTGTACAATTTTAGTTTTGGAATGTGCAAATCATTTGGAACATCATTCGAGCCCGGGCATTCGAGTAGGCCTACATATTTTTGTACCTGAAGTGTGCATACAGTTTACTTGAATGATGTTCCAAATATGTACATTCCATCTTGTACTAGAATTGTACTTGATTTTCTCCAGGGAATATTGACGATTTTTTACGGTTATTTAGTCACCACTACTCCACTACGTAACTAGCATTAATCAAGGCACACAGCGGAGACATCGGGCTGATTATTTACCGTCTGAGACGGCTGTTGAAACTAGCCGATAAACGATGCAGAGCAGAGCTGACTCATGCTGACTGTATATTTTTAAAGTTCCAGTTTTAAAATGGGGCAAACAATAATTTATAAATAACAATAATATATGCACGCTATGCACGTCGCTGCTCACTTGTTGAGAAAATCGCACTGCTTTTCTGAGTCCTACAAGTACATGTACTACGAACAGTAATCTGAGAAAATAAAAAGGCACTTTCTCAAAGTTAAAAGTATTCCCGTACGTGAACAGTGACAAAATAATGAAGTGTTTATTATGCTATATCACTCAGTCGTAATCGATCAGGTATGCGAAGTGTGGTCATCCCCACTTCAGAACACAATACTTGAATGTTTACGGTCATTAATCATAAGTGGTTTGCCCAGCCAGGTGAAGTGTTTCCTGGCGTCCGTGGCTGGTTCCCTTTATCTTTAGTTGGTATTCAGTTTTAATAGAACAAGACTCGTGAAACGCCTGTTTGGGTGCACTAATCTTAACAAGCGACTGAATAATTGGTTTTGCCGACCGAAATAGCGACTGAATAAGGAACTGAAATCGTGGTGGAGAACAATAGAATTCCTTATTCAGTCGATTTGTCCTTATTCAGTCGTTCAGGGTTACTAGTGTCATGCTAAACAGACAGCAGTGGAGAAAATTCATCATGGCTTCCGACCGCGGTCGACATAGATAGATAGATACATGTAGATAGATTAGCAATTTATCACAAAATGTTTAAAAACAAAAAAGTCATAGCTTATGCAAGCGCCCTTGAACTTAATTGGCTATCGCTGCGTCATCACTGAAAAAAGTTAAACAAATTTCAACTCGAAATCTTCATTGCACGATGTCTATCGACGTCTAAAGTTCGCTGTGACATTGGCCATCGATGGCTGAACGACATCGAGCAATGTTGCATTGATGGAATCGTTAGACTATGAATGCACCTGTAAGCCAAACTAGTCCTGTTAGTCATGATCATCAAGCAGTTCCCAACCCCAAGTCGAGTCCCCCACTCCCTTTCAACCAATTCACCTGCATGCAGCGATGCCTCCAGACAAAATTTAGTGCCAGATATGAAATTTACACATGTATGCACAACATTAATTAAACTCAAATTTTGATTAAAATTACCCATTATTGTACTTTATAGATCTATATTTATTTTACAACTATGGAAACTTTAGTAGATGGGCATCTAGACAAAAAATCAACTTTTAAAGTGCTAGGTGGACGGGCCGCCAGACCTCCCAGTATATTATATCGGCAGTGTATGCATGTCTGTGAAATTTCTGACCAGTTTTGACATTTGTTTGTTGCTGCCAACAATTAGCAATATTGGGCCAGTAAGTTGTTAGGTTTTTCCCACTTTTTTTGATGAAAATGTTTGAATCAGATCAGTGTAAATTTTTTTATCCTGAAACACATCCTACATGCAATTTCTTCCTTACCATAATGCAATTGGGCTTTCCTACAGCCCACATGTTGACCTTTCTGTCATCGCCTCCAGTCACCATGACACGACCACTCTTTGGTCCTAGTGCTAGACAATTTACATTGCTCCCATGAGCTACAAATTCCTCTGTAAAAGAAAACAAAAAATAAACAATCTCATAGGACTTTATAGAACTACATGTATTAAGGCCTGCGACTAAAACCCGGTTACCCTGATACCTGCCCGAGCTAAGCTTACCAGGGTACAAATTTTCATAACCAATTACCTGAATGGGAGCATAAGTATCCACAATGCAGTAAATAACTGGGGGAAAATTGTTCTGAAGTTGCTCAACGAACCAAATATCAGCCGTTCATAAATGGTAAATTTCAAACTTTGGGATGTTATTGGATCTATGACATATATTTTTTTATGATAATAATTACATCGGGCCTACTACAGTAACTACACCATTGAGCACTTTGTTGTTTACATCCTTTAATAGTATAATACATCCCAATCAACCCGTTAATCTAAATGTTAGGGTACCCGGGTACACACCAGTGTGCAAATTAGTTGGTAATCCGGGCATCCTGAAGACCAAAATTTTGCGCGGATTACCAGAACTTCATAGCTGGTAATCCGTGGGATGTCTAGCCCAAATGCTCAAAGATTGTTAGGGACTTGAAACATTTCTCAATGAGATGACTCTTGAGGCATGAACTATTGGTTAAGTAGTCATTAAACATTGTTGTCTGCTACAGTGCTAGCCTTTACTTACTGAGCCTAATCATAATCATTTAAAAATTGAGAATCCTTTAAATTTTCTTATTTGGCTATAAATTACGGACTACCAAAAATACTTGCGGATTACCAATTTTTTGGACATGGTAATCCGCAGAATTACCAGATATTTTTCATTAATTTGCACACTGCACACCCAAAAATTACCCAGAAAGTCCAAGGCCTAGAACTATTACATTGTATAACCTGACAATATGGCTACATGCAGGATGTACTGCATGTTAAAATCACATTTAAGGCTAATGAAACTCGATTCCGAGTTTCCCGTCACATTTTTTTCAGCCCATAATGAGGCAACTTTTTCATTATTTATTATTCATTATTTCAAAATGTCATTACTTCAACCTTTTTGTCAGCAAATTTCAATGTCGTTCATTCAACCTTTTCGTTTCAAAATTATGTTTTACCTGCTTTTTATTCACTGCTTATACCTAACCTTATATATATATAGGCCCTACTGGGACCAAATCTTTACTTAGTATATTAAAGACAAAAATTTATAGTGCCAAGACTTTGAACTTGCGAAAAAGAAAGAAAAAAAAAAGAAAAGAGAAAAAGCCTTGAGACCCCACTAAGACCCAAAGATGCCGTAACAAAAATAATGAAGCAGTCTTACGATCAAGAACCAAAACTAAGGCCAAAAAGAAAAAACAACAACAACAGAACCTACTAAGATACAAAGCTATGAATTTCAATACTATGAACATTATTAGTATTTTATTTATTGCCTACACATGTTAGCACTGCATTAGTGCTGCAATTTTCGTTTTAGAATGATTCAATGTGTCAGGCATTTGTTTAGACAGATTTGTACATAGTTTTTTCAAAATAATGAATTATTTTCAGATTTTGGTCGGCAAACGAGGCCCAAATTTCATAACGAGGGAGGGGGACGGGAAACTCAGCATTGAGTTTCATAAGCCTTAAGGGCCAAAAATTGTTTGTTTTTTTTATTGAAGATGGTATGAACTTCATATGTGTCTAGAATACTTGGGTGACCAAAAAAACAAAAATAAAAAAAAATCACCTAATTTTCAGTGTCGGATTTCAAAAAAGTTAATCTCCCCAAACCGTAGATGCTAGAGACTTCATCCTTTTTTTAAATGAAAGAGAGAAAACTAAAAAAAGTATGGAATTGGATTTTTTTATATTTTTGTTCGTTTATGCATACGGTGCGTTTTTATGCATACGGTGCACTTATCATGCTTATTTTGATCCAAAAATGTCTTTTGGATCAAAGTTGGATTTATTTTTGCTATTAAAAAAAACACTAATCATGCGTCGGCTAGACTTACTACATGTAATTAGTAAGTCGATTATGATTTAATATGTTTTATCGACTTACTGGGCTCCATTGAACAACATTTGGTTAATTTTGCCAATTTTTTGAAGTCTCATTTTGAACAACTCGCATCATGAAAAATGTGGGAAATGTGCTCTTGCACACCTTAGAATTAGCGAGTAGCTTAAGCCATAATAGGCCATGGTAGTCAAGGAGTTTACCAAACATAAACTTGTGAAAATTCATGATCATTTTGATGTAAACAATCATCTTAAATTAACAAATGCATGATCAAAGTACACATTTTGATTTTTTTCAATCAAAAAACACTCAAGTAGATAGTCATTAATTAATATTATGGCAATGGTGTAGTTTAGCTTTAGGACCCTATTCATAATAAGGAACAAAACAGCTTTTATTGTTTTAAAATCAAAAATTAAATAATTCTAAATCATCAAGGTTTTCAATAAATCCCATATCAAGTTTATTCATCAAGCTTAACTTACCATAAAAGCGATTTTACCTTCATTTTTTGTTTCAACCTTGTTGTTTTACCCCATAATTTCCCTCATTATTCGAAGCCCTGCCCTCCTTCCGAAATATTAACCTTGTTGTCTAGATAACATTTGAACTATTTTAGCTTCTTATGTTTATTTAGCTTGATGAATTAGTGACTTTTGTTCCTTATTATGAACAGGGTCCTAAACTACACCATTACCAATATTATTAACATACAACATACATGAGTGATCCAACAAAAAAGGGATGGCAAATTATACTGAAATAGCAAAAAAGTCATGGGCTATTATTTTAGCCCATGAGAATTGTTTGAATATTCTAGACGCGATTTTCAGGCAGCTTATTTAGAAGATATAGAATACTTTATTTAGGCCTACTATTTAGTCATGCTACTGTCATGACTGTAGTCTGACACTGACACAACCTTGTTGTTTTACCCCATAATTTCCCTCATTATTCGAAGCCCTGCCCTCCTTCCGAAATATTAACCTTGTTGTCTAGATAACATTTGAACTATTTTAGCTTCTTATGTTTATTTAGCTTGATGAATTAGTGACTTTTGTTCCTTATTATGAACAGGGTCCTAAACTACACCATTACCAATATTATTAACATACAACATACATGAGTGATCCAACAAAAAAGGGATGGCAAATTATACTGAAATAGCAAAAAAGTCATGGGCTATTATTTTAGCCCATGAGAATTGTTTGAATATTCTAGACGCGATTTTCAGGCAGCTTATTTAGAAGATATAGAATACTTTATTTAGGCCTACTATTTAGTCATGCTACTGTCATGACTGTAGTCTGACACTGACAAATGTCTCTGTCACTGTGATTCAATTTCAAAAATTTTAAATTAATTTATTAAAATAATTTACTTACGCAACTTCCAATTCCGTTTTGTTGCCATTTTGGATCCCTTTTGTAGATCAATTAGTCATAAAACTGTCAGCTTCGCATGAATAAATGCACTGACTCAGTCTGCAGTAAAGTTTTATTTATTTGCAGTTTAGAATGATGAATCAACTCCGTCTCATTTTGCGTTCATGGAAAACGCACAAAATTTGATTGACGTCTGGCACGATTTCCTTCCTTAAACTATTTGAAATATCCGAAATTCTACATATTTGATAACTCCGTTAATGATTTCCAATAATTTCACAAATATTGTCCCCGTAAAGCTGCTATAAAATGTCAAAATCCTTCCCAGAGAGAGTCAGGTACATCATCAATCTGTGGCGGCGGCCATGGATTTTATCGCTAAATGAGCATTAAGAGAAACTGTTCCTGATTGGTTCTTCTGAAGTGATATATTAATTTCTATTTTTGGATCAAATTCACTTAATTTTTCAATTTTTAGTCAAAATATCATACAATATTCTTTTTTGATATATTTCAGATAGTGTAAGTATAATTGTTTATTAGTTCAAAATATATAATTACTGTATTGATGAACTTGCAATAGTATTCAGAACGAGAGAAGGCCAATGAAAAAGTATTTTTCATACCCCTTCGTCCAGGCGAATTGATAAACAGCGACATCACCGTCAAAACATTGACAGGCGCACAGGTCAAAGGTTATGTTTTGGTTACAAAATCAGCTGAGCAGCCACACCAATCACTCTGAGCGATGGCAGTCAGTTTTCAGCGGTATAACCTCTTCAGGCTTGGAGCAAATATCAACAAATTGTGCAAACAATCTATTAGATGTGTGAGTTATGTTCAAGGCCAAGCACCAGAAGGAGAACCAAAAGTCAGAGAGTATTTTTACTACATTGACCATCAAGGACAAGTAAGTCTTGAAGTTGCACTCAACTCGTGCCTCATAATATACTATATGAGGCACTCAGGCCGAATTCGGAAGCCTATACCTTAAACTAGTGCTAGCGTTCCCGAATTTGTAACGCACCTTACGGCTACATGTGACAATATGACTCCAAACAAATTGGCTTGATTACTATATATAATTTATGTCAAACTTACTATTCATTTTGGTCATTTATTTCCACTAAAGGTGATATCTGCATGTGATTTTTCTTGTTCACAAATGCGTTCCCGGTGATCGAACGATGTAATCAAAACATTGTCACGTTGCATATCGCATTATGGATCTCATTAATATTAATGTGACGTCGTTTGGCGATACCATTATTTCATAGGTGTTTGACTAATCCAGCCACGGATTGAAAACAGGCGCTGCAAGGTCCACCTAATTAAAATCACCCCTTCAAATTAGTGGATTAAGCTATAACATTCAAGGCTATATTGGTGATGTAATCATCAGGGTCATTATTATGGGTCAGTTGTTTGGCGTACGGTAAGTGTGCAACTGAATTTAAATAGCTCCCCGCGCGATCCGGTTGAACAAAGTGAACCGGATCGTGTTTTGCGATCAAGTCTTGAAGTTTAAAAAAATAACAATGTTTGCTTGATATTAAGGTAATGGAAATACCCATTCAGAAGGCCAAAACTAAAAACTTAAGGTTAAAATTCAAGGAAAAAATATCTTTCAGGTGCTTCTTGTTTGACGTCAATTGGACCTTCCTTTCTAAAGTTACGGTTGAAAATGTAACTAATTTCCGGATCAAAATTGTGAAGCTCCGATTGATGTCTCAAACAAAAAGCATCTGAGAGGTAATTTTTGGGTTCCACTGCCAGAAGCAAGCTCTGCAATCAAACCTGGCGCATAAGTGCACGAATATCCCAAAAAATGATCATATTTATCAGATACGAACTGCAACACTTCACAAATACGACAAAGGATATTTATAATAAATTTACTTATTATAAACACTTCCCGAAGTTGTTAGTCACACAAAAATGATGTTTGAAGATATTTTTACAAATGGTAAATATGTAAGCAAACAAAACATTCTGTTTGATTTCTCTGATCAGAACAGTGCGATTTTCATAAATTTAATTCAAAAAGGTTCCTTTCATGAATTATAGATTAATAACTGCGTATTACTTGACGCGAGTGAAATTGTACAATAATAATGCACCTTGTGCTGAAATTGAAGTTGTCCACACTCACGAGGCGCAGCCGAGTGAGTTGGACAACTTCAACTTCAGCACAAGGTGCATTATTTTTGTACAATTTCACGAGCGCCAAGTAAAGAGCAGTTATTAATCTATTTCATACATGAATGGTTAGAATATAATTTTAAAAAAATTAAACGGCATTATTATTGAAAAATGTGTTTCCTATTTCAATAAAACATAGAAAATACAACCATCCATCGTCCCATGTTATTCATTCTAATTTAGATTTACCTTTCTTTTAAAATGAAACTTGCCATATAAGCGCGAGTATATTACGCGTACGCGTACATGTATTTGTACAACACACCACGCGATACGCAGCGTGCAACTAGACGAGATTAATGAATGCGTATAAGTTACAAACTGTCCAATTAGATTTACAATTTCAGCGCGTAATTGCGTAACGCGTAACGCAGAGTGTATGAATATAGAATAAAACATTTCTGTTTGTTCAAGAACCATTTGTATTTTTCAATTTATGCACAAATGGTCTTTTTGTGATCGGCTGTACTACACAGTTTGCCTCAAGCCAATAAAGTTTTTTGGCTTGTGTTTCTCGAGCAAGAGCAATCATCCAATACGGGGTTGTGAAAAATATAGCGCAAAAGAAATTCAAAGTTTAGTTTTGAAAAAGTCACTTACCTTTCTGATACTGCCTTTTCTGTGTTACATAATTATTGTTGGTAAACACCATTTCAGTTGTTGATGGTGTTTGTAAGCTGTTGCAACTTAAAGAACAAAAAAGGAGTTGCCAAAAGTTGAAATAACCTTTCTGTTCATTTCATTTCAGTTATTTTTGGATGACACCAAAGTGAAAAACTTCATCACCTGTTTCAAAGGTAAATAAAGATATGAGTGATTTCAAGGGCATTGTCAGAGCAGAACATCTATAATTGCCTATAGGGTCAGTTTATAGTTCTTTCTGAGCTACCAAATATTTTGTGCAACAAGTCTTTGTTATTATGTACATTAAATCCAATGCATCTTTTAATCAATAACAGATGCTTGGTGTTAGAAATCACCAAACATTTGACATCAAACAAAATACAAGTGACATTTGACATCAAACAAAATACAAGTGGGTGTATTGATTTTTGAACATCAAGGATCCATTATTATTAGAAAATAC
>JXSR01S019268.1:3467-16335 GCA_000969725.1 Ophiothrix spiculata | reverse complement strand
TTTCTGAATAATTCCACACAGTGGTTGATATTTTTCGATATAATATCGAATATCTTGTAAATGTTTCTAAATGTCTTTTTAAGGTCCTTACAGTATACATTTATTGAAACACACAATGTTCATTTGTGTTTGTATAGCCACCTTATAATAATATGCAAAGAATGACGCTTTTTTGCAAGCATGTCTGGTGCAATATTTTAAAATATGTTTTATCCATTGGTGTTGGTTATTGATTGTAATTGTAATAAATCACAGACAGGATAAAATTGTATTAACATTTCTAGAAATATATCTTACCTAATTGGAATTGTTTATATCTACAATTCCTTTTAAAGCATGTTAAATCAAACAAACTGAAGGTAAAATGCAAAGTGTTAAAGTATTTTTTTTTTCAAAATGTCTCTATAATAAAGATGCGCGACTCATATACCATAAAGGAAGTTTGAAACTTCTTTTACGTGCAACGTTGCTGGCCTAACCACATTAACTACAACCAGGACAACGTCGATAATAATCCTTAACCAATCTACCAACATTACACAACTGTTTTAAAACAGTTGTTTAAATTGGTTTTAATTGTAATGTTAGTTTTGAAGTTTATTTTAGGGACCCCAAGCTAGTACTACCCGAAATACAAACAAAATCATAATGCAATTAAGCAAAGCATCTATCAAAACCAACCATTTGTATAATTAAATGGATTCTTCATTCTTGTGGCGTCTGTTCTTAATAATGCAAATGGAAATAGCATTAGTTTTGCTGACAACCCCATTTAATTTAAAGATATTAATCTTGGATCCCTTGAGCAGAAAGTTTAGATTTCGTAATAGGTACATTATATATAAATATATTCTGTATAAGATAAGCGATCTAGGCAAATACTACGTCAAATCAATAATAGCGTCTTTGTACTTGTCTGGAGAAAAATAAATCTTTATTTTATAAGAAATTATGTATTCTGCTTATACATTCAGGAGTGCGTGTTCACATTGGAATTTCCTCTTATAAAACAATCAAGTTCAATATTCGGTTATCTAATTAAATAAAAGAATAACTTAATGGTAAATACTGTCTACTGCTCAGGAAAATGTGAAACCTAACTATTTTTAATATTCCAAGTGAGAAATAGTTTACATTGAATTTGTGGGGACATGAACCTTAGCTTATGGCGCGGATTAGTCATGCATTACGAAGCGAGGGATCTACAGCTGAGCTTTCCAGGCAGAGTTGAGATCGAGAATTGAAATTTAGAACATTCATATAGGAATGCCATATTTTTCACTTGTTTTTACATAAACAATGCAATTTTTTCCTCAATGGCATGTTCAATTTGCAAGTAAATTATGCGAATGCTAATATCAGACAATGTTCAGATAATGTAGATAATAAAAACAGGCAATTTAGACTTCAAACGGGAAGATCTCAGAGTCGTAATTCACGCCTGTTTGTTTCAGGTAAAACAACGCAGGTTTATTACATTATCATTCAAAATTGACATCACATATTTATGCAATATTATTTATAATTAAATTAAAAATATCAAGCCTACAATCAGTCAAAAATTGAAACCAACCGAATTGTTCGAACATCATGAAAATATAGGGTCATTCCAAAGTAACGTTTGTGACCAAAATAATGATTTTTTTCAACTTAAATCGGCTATAACGCCTGGAATACACAAGCTATGAAAATAATTTTGGTTGATATAAAAACTACATGGTATAGCCAAAAGGCTCTGAGCATTGAAAAAAATAAAATTTGTCAAAGGTCAAAGAAAAGCCCATGTAACGTTCGGTAACGTTTGTGACTTCGCACGGAAGTGTGTTCTTACACTTTATAGCTTTAAACCCCAAACTCTGTAAAGTGAAGTGTAGCTGAATTGAGAGCTAATATAAACAAAGCTGGAGGAGTAAATATTTATGAACATTATCCAATCTTCAGTTTCACATTTGCAAGAAAAATCTCTCTTTATACACAAATTTGTCATGTAACGTTTGGTAACGTTTGTGACATTTTGCTATGTTACTTTTGGTAACGTTTGTGACATATCATATTATTCACACACTATGAATGATATAAAACTTTATTTAATGAATTTTCGGTTAATATTTAATATTTATCACACGGAAAAAGTATTAACATTACACTTTGTTTAAACCTGTCAATCTGAAAGAGGTCAAATATAAGCTTTGGTTTGTATACATACAAGAATCTGAAGTTGGGAAATAATTATGGAATTCAAATTGGAGTTTCATTTAAAACTCAAATATACATACTGTGTTTTCCTTGTAATTGGAATCAGTTTGATGCAGCAAATTGGTACGATAATTATTGCCCAACTAAATTGAAAAGAAAATCTTGAACTTTGCACTGAAATTCAATGACAATTATGGATTTCAGAACAAAGTTCATGTTTGAAAGAGTCCATACGTGTCGTACCTCCACTGTGTTTCTGTTTTTTTTTATTCAAACAGCTGTCAGCATGAAGAATCTAACCTACGACTTTGAACACACTGATTAGCTTCAAGTGCATTTGGACAGTGTTCACACTTAATTGGGCAGTAAGTTAACCCGGGGGAGAGGGGGGGTTTCAATCAAATATGAATTGAAAACGGGTGTTAGGGCCGCGCACCGACAGGCTGGGGCATTCGGTGTTAGAAAAAATGAGGGGTCATTGGGGGCGAGCCTTATTTTTGGCATTCATTGAGAGAAAAATACAAAAATACGAGGGCTTATTGGTCAAAAAATGAGAGGTCATTGGGTGAGAGAAAGTTTTTTGGCATTTGTTGAGCAAAAATTGGCATTGAGGGGTCTTTGAGAAAGCACATGAAATTGTAAAAAAAATCAGGGGTCTTTGGGTGCCAGCGACGCTGAAAAACTGGGTCTTTTGACCCTTGCATACGCGTCGCCTCCAAAATGGGACTGCCCCCCCCCGGGCAATTAACGTTTTCAATGGGAAAATACACATTCACCGTCAGTCAGCGCTTAGAGCCTATGCAAATGAGCTTTTAATGAGCAATTTATTTTTAAGTTCTGGCGATCGATATTGAAGAACTTGGTCGTGATATTTTTTTTCTTGACGTGACCTGTCGGATAGTTCGGACTTCAAAGCCTCATGATCACAAGGTGCTTATTGGAAATAAAAGATTGAGATATGGATGAAAATATTTAGAGTTTTTTCTATTAAAACATGGTTTTGTTTGACTGTTAGGGGTAAAAAATCTTCATTTTATTACATTCTAAACAAAATTGCAAATTTAGAGCATTTAAAATCATGAGGTCACATCTGCTTACGTGCTCGTTGTTTTACCGAACTAAATATCTATTGGATGGCAAAATAAGTTATACAACCTATCAAACCTCATATCCATGAAATTTGAAAAATATATCTTTCTTATTAGACCTGTAAAACCGGTAAATAGTGCGACAAAAATGCCGTTCAATTAGACGTACGAAAGGGACCAGATATCGGCCATTACAATTACGAATTGAATACCCTGTTATTAACAGTCAGCATCATCGTACGACAAGAAGAACCTTTCGTATCAATGGGTCTGTATGACGTCATTTGCAATGTGTCGTGTTTAGTCTACACGCCATGACCTTTGCGACATTTTGGCAAAACAATTTTACATCGATTTTCTTCAGATTTATCCTGAATGGGATTTTTTTTTTAAATAGCATAATGTTACCTAAGCATAACTATAATTGACAGAATCTGTCCCTAATATGATATTTTGTGTAAATATTTCAAAACAATTGGATCTTGCGCAATCACAGTTTAAGTACTAAAATTTGCGACTTCATTTCACATTGACTCAGTGGCGTGAGCTATGAGATTGTTTATTTTGGGCGGAGAAACCGGGTTCGATTCTCGATCTATACACATTTTTTTCCTTTTTCTTCTTATTTCAATAAGATTTTATAATTTTTTTCAGTGACATATCACACTTCCACTCTTCCAGACACAATTCTATTTTTTCATCTTGTTTTATTTTTCAATTATTTTTGCACTAGGGCATGAGCTGATAGATTGCCGCCGAAACTGCCATAGGCGCAGCGGAGACGGGCAGCGGATCTGCAATATCGGATTTTACCTCATGGACCAAGAGTCACACTCATCTACATTACAAGTGGCTAGATTTTCAGAATATATGTACAAAAGTGCGTTCGGCTTCTTTGGACTAAGCGGCTTAAAAATATTAAGTCCAGAATTATAGATTTCAGAGAAAACGTAATGACCAAATTTGACCTCACTCAATGAAAAAAAATCACTTTAGAAATCACATAAATATGCATATTTATTTCAACTAATTTCAATCATTTTTTATTTCAATACGTTTTGAAAACATTTATACATTTAGATGCATAATTATTTTGAATTAAAATCTATTTGGATGAGTTTATGGGCCTTTTTAAATCAATGTCTCAAACTCATTAATATTCATGAGCCTTATTTTTTTAAAGTTTTCAGTACCATAGCCTAATTTTTTGAAATTTAGTTGCCAAGACCCCCATTTCAAGCAAAATTTCGAAAATGCCTCCCAAAAAAACTAGGGTCATTGTTTGGTCCCTTCAGTTCTCTAGACCCCCTTTTCAGAGTCAATCTTCTGTTCCCTAGACTAGGGTTTCAGATATCGGGGCCGCACACCCCTACCAAAACCAAAGTCGAGTGTCCCCCCTCCCTCCCCGAGTTTAAGATCTGTTATTATGACATCAAAGATATTCAAAACAAATATAACACACAATTAGATAGATAAAGTTAGTTTAGTGTTGAAATTTATTGAATTTTTAGCATATATAGGCCACTATGTAACATTTCGGTAACGTTTGTGACATGCTTTTGAAATGCGATAATTAACCAAGCAAGCAACGCCAAAGGTTAAAATTTGGCATGGACGATGTTAGTGATAGACTTACTTATGACCTAAAGTATCAAGTTTTTTGAAGTACGATTAAGCATGTAAACAAAACTGTTGTAACTTTTTGGTAACGTTTGTGACATATAGTAGTGACAAGATTAACTGGCCTCATACACAGAAACACTGACATAAATGCAGTTTTTCTCCTGTGGTTTGTAAGAGGATGTGTTTATGTAAATACAAGGTTGAAAAGAAATTATTTGTTATCAAGGATGGTTTTTAAAGCGCCGAAATGTAACTAAATTTTGGATTTTGTAGCATTATTTATTCATATATTTTAATTATGCAAATAGGTATCAAAATTTTAGCAAATAAAATAATTTATGACTGAATCAGTATATTTGGACTATGTAGAAACTAATAGCAAGTGTAATATATTCCGATTATCACTTTTTTGTTTTACTGAATCAGGCTCATTTCCCCTTGAATGATCCTATAAGGTTTCGGCGAAAAAGGAGTCTGCTGACGCAATTTTGACCATGATAATGGACGTTAAATCACTAGTAAAGATTTGCGTAAAAACAAGAGACTCTATGCCATACGTACATCAAATGTTGTGATATTCTGACATATGTAAGTGGTCAAAAACTTGCAGAGATCTAGACCCATGTGAATTAAATGATGAATACAGTTCAGAATAAAGTTAAAAGGGTTTATACGTGTATATGTACATTGATGACGACAAAATATTCTTGTTATTGGCGCACAACTTCGATTTGCCTTCATCAATATGTTGACTGCAGTTTCAATCTAATACAATAGACAAAATATCACAAAAAATAAGTATTTGTTCTTGACGATGCAGTTGATGCCAAATGTCTTTCTCAATAGTATATAACATATTTTTATTTTCGATATTGGTTTTAAATTGTTGACCTCTTAATTTCATTTATGCACTATTACAAAGATCAGTCTTAAGCGTTAAGCAAAAATTATTTGCTTCCCCTTTTTATTTTATTAAATGAAGTCTGAATGCGTTATATAATAACGTGGTATGCCTGATCAACATAATCGAAAATGACAGGCTGTCACAGTGATCTTCTGTGATTTATTCTTGTGAGAAATCAATCTGAAAAAAGACACCAAGTTATTACTGCATAACATCATACAGCTAAACATTACAATGACGGTAAAAGCCAATTATCACTGTTTGCACTTGGGAACCTGCGAAGACGCAAGTTACAATGATTTCTAATGACAGAGGTTTCCTTTGTTACTAAGATAAAGGTGTCAGGTGTTTTTGTGATGAATATACCTTATTTACTTGATACATAAAATCCATAATTGATCCCCAAAGTTGTTAGTACAAACATCAGATCCTATTTTACTTGCATTGTATTGTAATAAAGATAAAATACCACCCAATTGAAACTTTCTCAGTCACCAATTGAATGCTCTTTTAATACGTTTAACGGGTAATTGAAAGTCTGCGAAATACCAAAATATAAAAAAGTGTTTGTGATTGGATGATTATTATTACACAAGTCCCCTGGCACTAGAACCACATTGTGTGCTGAGAGAGACAACAGTGTAAAATTCTTCCTTAGCATCATCTGAAGCATATTCAGTTGGATCATAGGCGGCATTAATTGTAACTTTCGGATTTCCTTCAAAGTGAGCAATGAGAATAAGGTCTTCTATCTATCTTCTCTGACTGTTGCTTAGCGAATTCACAAAAGTGTCCCTTCTTTAGAATGCTTTTGGCTTGGTTTATCGACCAGCTGAGATTCGAAATTATTTTTGTCAAACATGATTTTCCAAAAGTTCAACACTCTTACTGATTTTCGAATTTGCTTAACCCTCGTCTAACCGGGCTATTTTTTGTAACTCGTATACCCAAGGGGGCAACCCCCCTAAATTTTTAAAACGGAACCTTCTATGAACTTGGTTTTGTTATCAATAGATAGTTATGGTCCTCTCCTATCCAACGATACCAAGATCACAAAAATCCAAGGCATTACGTAATTATGACGTCATAAATGTTTTTCAGGTCGAAAAATCTGAATTTTATCAAAAATTGCCCCCTCAATCGAAATGTTGCTATATAATTTCTATTTGACGTAATTTCATCGTGGTTTTTTGCTAATAAAGAAGAAGAATGACAATATTAACATGCCCTGCAAGTTTCAGCTTCGTAGCATGCATATATTTTTCACCGCAACTTTGACGACCTACCCTCAACCCACCGTAGGTGGTACTTCCCTTATTTGTTCATCCAAATAACAGCAAATAATGTAAAAAACATTGCCCAAATGCCTGGAGTCGGTTGTGTTTGTGTTTTTATGCACCGGGGGAAAACCCTTAGGGTAGACGAGTGTTAATAGTGAGAATATACCTTGCGTTCATATAACCAGATTAGGCCTCGTATGGCCTATTAAAATAGTCACGTGGGTTTTGAATCAGTAGGTCGCTGGTTTGAGGTCTACTATTATAGCCAACGGGTTATGCCCTTGACGGGTTATGCCCTTGGGCAAGGCATTGATATTTTTGTAGCTCCATACGCATTAGATAATGAAGTACATATTACAATCTGTTGACGTGCTTTTTTAGGTTGAGCACTGATTTGTTATTAGCTACAAATTAATCAACCTTAAGGCAAAATGCTATTGATTATTGAATTGATATTGTTTTAAATTTTCACAATATTAAGTAAGCTTTGTTTTCTCTCCAAGATATAATTATGATCTAGGTAACCACCCATATCATATATGAACTTTAACATGTTGGATACTTTATCAGTTGGATGCTTTATATGCGTATTATTAACTGATGTATCCTATTATAAAAGCATATGACAAAATCAGTAATTACATTTGAAAATACGACAGTTTTAATCTATAATAGGTCCACAAAAATCATGAAAGACGAGAGCTCGTAATCCATTGGAGCTTGCTATAAATGAAATTTTAAAAAGTTGATAAAACGACAGCATTTCGTGCAGATTTAAGCATACCTTTAAATCATAAAATAACTGAAGAGCAAATTATTCACGTTTGCTATAGGGAATTGAACATAATGGTGCAACAGATAATATGTTATTAAACCGGTGCCACACACGTATGCTTGCTCTAATCTGACAGCTTTGAGATCTAAACCGATGTGTATTAAATGATGAATACAGTTCAGAATAGAATTATAAGGTTTGTTTACTATATTGATTACGACAAAATATAATGTTCCTGTCATTGACGCACAATTTGCATTAATCAATATGTGTATTAGAGAATCAATCTAATACAATAAGCAAAATAAAGTATTTGTTTTTTACGATGCAGTTGATGCCAAAATATCTGTCTCAATAGCAAATAACGTGTTTTTTGGATATGGTTTAAGCAATGTCTAAATGTCATTTCTGCACTATTACTACACAGCAAAAAATAATTGCTCAACGTAGAGCAAAATTTTAATCAACACGGTAGTAAAAAGGGAACTAGTCGTTTTCCGAGTAATTTTTAATCAATATTGCAAGATTAAAGGATTACTCTTTTATTGATTAAATTGTTTAATCCTTTAAAAGAGTAAATATTTTAATCTTAAAGGTAGATTAAAAATTACTCTATTAGTAGACTAGTTCCCTTTTTACTCCCGCGTTGATTAAAGTTTTAACCTTAATCGATTATTGATTCAAAAGGCATGCATGGAAGCATTGCTAAATCTATGGGGACTACCTGAACTTTTTATTCAGAGGTAAATGTGATTATTAACTTTAATATTAAAGTGCTGAATCATCATATTTTATTGTCATATCAAGACTGATTTATTATTTACACTGCTTTTTTGGCATCTCCCATTTTCAACTTCAATCTCTGCAGCTTATTATGTAGTTACAGAGCTTTGGTTACCGTTACAGAGAATAACCGGGAGAATAATAAGTCTTAACATTATAAATACCGTCGCTCAGAAAATGCTAAAAAAGATCATGGCCATCATGATATTTTAACGTACAGATCAACGACACAAAGAGACCGGCAATTACAAGCCACGAAGATAAACAGGGCTATACAATACACATAGCTGCGTCGATCGTGCTCTGTGTGTGTATCGAAGCATTGATTAAGCTTAAGCATGTTAAGTATATTCGCTGGACTCGCCGACAATGATAATTTGATGATTCAGCATTTACTGCAATTGATAATCACATTTACCTTTTACTATAGACATGAATTCAGGTATTTCCATGGGTATAATAATCCCTGCATCTCTGCATGTTCTTGGAAGGGCTCCATTTTGCGTTGTGGTCATGTCGTTCTTCCCGGTAAATTTTAGTGTGTGAACCAGAAAATTTGCTCCGAATAGCGAGTAAAAGTACCAAACGATTAAAAAAATCGCGTTTTTCTCTCTCTTCTGGCGGCGATTAACAAGAAAACACGTTCTTTGCTCTTCAAAGATTAAACATATAAATCTTTTTTCAATCGTAATGTGTTGATCGCAAACTTTTAGTCTTTATTTTTTGCTGTGTACATAAGGATTAGCAAAAACATATTTGCTTCCTCTTTTTGTTTTATTACATGAAGTCTGAATGCGTTATTACGTTGGATGCCTGCTTAACAGTCGTTAATCGAAAATAACAGCCTGTCACAGTGATCCTCAGTGGTTTATTCTTATGGGAAATCAAACTTAAAATAAAGATACAAAGTTATTACACTATAGCAACACACATTAATGTGTCTCTATCTATACAATGAAATTACTGTAAAAGCCAATTATCCCGGTTAGCACTAGGGAATCTTTGATGACGCAATATTATAGTATTTAAAATGAGTTCTAATGACAGAGGTTTCTTATGTCACTTAGATAAAGGTGTTTTGTGTTGAATAAACCTTAACCTTCGACTTCCTTTCGGGACCGGGGTCCCCTAACAAATGATCCCCGATTGCACCAAAATCAAAACAAAGCGACCCTGAGCATTCAGGTATATAATTGTTTTACATCCTTTGCAGTCATTTTAACGAAGAAAAATCGAGGGTACCACTTAAGGTGGGGTTATGTAGGCCGTCAAAAGTCGAGGATAGGGGGTGGTTGGCATCTCGAAAACAATTAAATTGCCATTTTGATAAATATCTGCATGGTATGGACTTGAAACTTAGACACTTATTTTCCGGTATTTAATTTGAAATTTTGAAAAGCCGTTAAAAATCTATCGTTATTAAAATTCAACTTTCTCCCAGTCAAATTATTTTTCGCTTGGTGAAAACATTTGAATTTGTATTATGATTGATCCTACAAAAGTACAATACAAACTGAACTTTTATAAAGTTGCTAGAGAGTAATTCAGGGTAAGGTTGTTGACACAGTTGACAAATATGATATTGCCTGGCCAGGCAACATGTTGCCACATTGGGAAATATTGCCTGTTCAGGCAGTCGGATCGGACTGTTAGAGAACATGTATGAATTGTCATTTCCTTCATTTATTAGCAAAAAAACGACACAATTCTGACATTTAGAACTTTTATAACGATTATAAACGATATAAAAAAAATGACAATTTTTGCCAAAAATCAAAATTTTCGGTCCGGAAATACTTTGTGACGCCATAATTACGTAACGCTTCGACTGATTTGCATGATCTTGATGATAATAATTGAAAGAGGAGAACTTATCCTATACTAAAGGGGTGTCGCCACTTGGTCCAAACCCATTTAGTCCAATACCACTTAGTCCATACCATAAAGTCCAAACCCATTTAGTCCAACTAGTTGTTAGTCCAATAGCCTGGTGGTCCAAAACTCATTTAGTCCATTCCCATTTGGTCCAATAGAATTTTAATTATCATTTAGTCCATTACCATTTAGTCCAATTATCACTTGGTCCAATAATATTTTTATTTCCATTTGGTCCAATATCATTTAGGCCAATTGCCATTTGGTCCAACAATAATTTTATTACCATTTGGTCCAATATCATTTAGTCCAATTACCATTTGGTCCAACAATAATTTGATAACCATTTGGTCCAATACCATTTAGTCCATTTACCATGTGGTCCAACAATTACCAGTATCATGTGAGTTAAACTTTTGATTAAATTGAAAGAAAATTGTAACCTTGTGTACATGTGTCTGTTTTGCATGATTTTAAGACAATATTTGTTTGCATTGCATTTTAAAGGAATTAGTAGTGGATGCTATTGATTATTTTCTTCAAGAATATTAAACATTAACTTTATTACTCTTGGGGAATGGATGCTATTGATTATTTTCTTCAAGAATATTAAACATTAACTTTATTACTCTTGGGGAAAAATTTTCGTTTTGGTGGACCCTAAACTAATTTTTTTAGTGATTTTGACAAAGTGACAAGCAAAAAAAGGGTTTTAGCAGTTTTCCAAGCATTTTGTGTACCATTTTATTAAAAGGCCGCCGTATATTTATGTGTTTTGGTGCTTTGGGTGTTCTTTTGGTGGACATTCAGGGAATTTATGTGGACCTTTTTTGTACATTATCAAATTCGGGGGGTGCGACGTACTTTGTCCGCTTATCATTTTGTCATTTCATCTATTTGCCAAATTTTAAATTCGACCGATAATGCTGTTAAATGTGTTAAATTTAACATAAACACCATCTTTGGACACAAAAGTGAGTAAACTATGCATTTTTAGCACTACATTAATCAGGAAAGAACAGAAAACGGAAGGAAATTACAAACTTTTAGATAAAAAAAATCGTTTTTAAATGCGGCAGATGTTCAACAATGGTTAGCATAGCGTAACACTGTATTTTGTTTTAAAGATATCGTGCGTAACCTTGAAATCTAAGCTTAAAACTAATTTAATACCTTAACCTTAATTTAATACCTTAACCCTGAACTTTAATTCTTACAAAGAATCAAATCTTAATGATTGTCTAAGCTAAAATCATAATTCATGATCGTACATCATAACATTTTGGTTTATTAATTGTCAATTCACCTAAAGACCCATTAAAGTTAAGCTCAATAACCAATTAATGTCAAAAGCTATCTTCAGTAGATAGCAAATTTTATAAGATGTTTATGAACTTGTTTGCTTTTAAAATTACCAATTATACAACTACTATCTTCAGTAGATAGCAGCAGCATTATACTAACGGACAAAACACACAGCGGACAAAACGCAATGTGACATAACGATAAGCTTGCAAATCAAGTTGCGGACAAAATGGGGTAAAGACAAAACGGCAAATGGACGAAGTAAAGAGTGGGCATAATGATCATCGGACTAATAAATGATCGGACAAAATGAAAAGCAAACGAAACGTGGAATGGACGATTCGATTATCTGACAAATCATAGCGGACGAATCGATAGCGGACGAAACGAACTTTTACTAAATGGTATAGCACTGGTCCTATGTCCTATGTGTCCTATGTCGGCTAATGTAGCTACATGTCCTACATCCCATGTCAAACATCCTGCAAACATCGCCAGGCAGGGAGGGAGGGCACTTTATGAAAGAGTTGTTTCCAAATCCTGACAAATCATTTGGTGGTTTTCAACTTGATTCTCTATGATCTACAATACCCCATTTAATTTAAGAAAACAAACCAGGAACCACTGTCTCCATGCTGTGATTTGTCATTGACTACTTAATACAGGCTTGCAAAAATTGGACAAGTTTTACTTATAAAATTTGTGGTGTGTAAATTTTCACTATAGAGATATTAAAATCCAAATAATGTAAAGTTTATGTATATATATTACTTTTGGTGTATGCTTATAGTTACAACATAGGCAAACTATATGTGGAGGACAACTTTAGAATTAATGAATTAACGCTGCCTGGGCTTGCTGCTATTAAAGTCCATGGGAGGAAAGATTAGGGGAACTTCACTATAGTTCTATAAATGGTAATCAAAATATTATTGGACCAACTTACAATTGGACTAAATGACATTGGACTAAATGGTAATCAAATTATTATTGTACTAAGTGGTAATTGGACTGAATGAAATTGGACTAAACGTTTATC
>JXSR01S019267.1:27222-38052 GCA_000969725.1 Ophiothrix spiculata | reverse complement strand
CGTAAATATCAAAAAAATTACAACAAGCGTGTACAAAATAAAAAATAAAAATAAAAATGCCGGTCGTAGAATTTCGAAATTTACGACCGGGCGGGTGAGGGCAACACAACAAATTTTTTTTTACGCCTAAGTAGCCTGGTGTAGGTCCCAACTAAGCAGTCTTGAAGCTCTTTCTACAAAGTCCATGTTTCTGCGCCGTATAAGATGCTTTCAACACAGGTCCTGGATAATTCAATCTTGGATGTCCTGATAATGTCAGACTTCCATATAACATTAAGCTTGTTTCAGGCGATCCATGCTTGTCCCTTTATTGTCAAGAAGTCTTTTTTTGCTATCAAGTTCATATGACCCGTAGTATTTATAATCATTTACTTCCTTGATGGCAGTTCCATTCATTGAGCAGATGGGAGGATGATCAGATGTGTTTCATTGAGGATCAGGCATTCGGTCTTCTTTGCATAGAGCATTAGTCCGACCCTAGCCACCTGTTCTTTGAATGCAACCAGTAGATATTGAGCAGGTGATATATAAGAAAATATATATAAAAAATAATTCGGTTACATTCAAAGATTTCTGAGAATACAATATAGCTCTATTTTTCATAGCTTAAAAACAGGGGCAAATGATCATTTTTTAAACAGACAACTCGCTCTTTTTCTAGCAAGATTAAAATGACTTTGCAATACCATTATCCATACAAACCAAAACGTGTTACAATATGGTACACACCACAAAAGTATTAGTGTCCCAAGAGATATCCAATGTGGATGTGTCCTTACACACTACTTTTGCTTTACAAAGCTATTCTGTGAAGCTTTCTTATATAAGATTACTCTCAGAACAATTATGTTAAACAACATACAGAATAGCCTCAAGCATCTCTGCTCTAACCATTGCATGCTAAAATTGTAAATGTCTGTCACAACATTTCTCTTGGGAAAAGATGCCTGTGGTCAAGGAATGGATTATAAAAGATTGCATAAAAACTGACGAAGGATTACTGCTTGAATTCCTTGTAAATGCTACTTGGTAGAGATGTATCATGGGTAAACATTGACAGTGCAATAACCACTAGGTTGACTGTTATATGTTGCAATGGCTACGATGAGTTTGGAAGCAAACGTTTAATAATATTACAAAGGAGTATGCACTTTTCTCTATTCATAATTTTCTTTAATGAATAGAGAATATATGTAAACCTAAAGAATAACAAATTTACTAATGCTTAAACGGTCATCACATTTATAAAGTCAGTTATACACTAGAAGCAATTTTCTACCAATTCGAAAAAATGAGACACATTCAGCAATCTGAGAGTGTCACAGCACTGGTATCAATGCAGCCAGGAGAAATGTCATTCTACAAAAATCATCCTTCATCTAACTTGCTGTAGCTACATTATAAATCACATGCAAAACTTAATGTACAAATACCAGTTGTCTGTAGAGTTTTATAAATATTTACTTTAGTGGAAACATAGTTAAGTGATAAATATAATGAAATATTTCTAAATAGCAATATTTTTGAATAACTTTTGCATATCTTTAAATGAATGAAAATTACAAATGCGTAACAAAAATTGGAGTAAATGAAGAGGTAACAGCACATTAACCCTAACCCCACCAGAACTCACTAAAGCTCACTGTCAAAAATCACCAAAATGCGCCTAAGTCCAAATACGTCATAGACACGGGTTGCATATGGGGACGAAATCGCTGCCCGGGCAGCAGCCCCGTGGTGGCCTGCTAGTGGTGTGCCTCGCTTGGGAAGTCAGAGGCCATGGGTTCGAATCCCGGTCAAAACATGCTTTTTTTTCTACTGTGACGTAGTTGGACTTAGGCTAGAAAACGGAGCACCTCTCAATTCAGGGTTAGGGTTAATGTTTCTATTTAGGCTAACTTACATGAGTTTCTAATCCTTTTCCAATCTCTAATAAAACATCACCTAATTTAGTAAAACAATTAATATTTATGATCAGTCTGTGATTTACATTCCAGGGTGGATCATAATTTCCAAATTCTATTGGTAGATAATCATAATCCTTTAACCCTGAACTGCATCAACACATGGAAGAATAATCTCTGAAGACACATATTGCCTATATTTTGCTATGCATTCTACTACTTTTCATAATCTGTTTAATAATATACATGAATGGATTATCTTTAGTAGATTGGACTATCTTTAGTAGCAAGAAAACTATCACATCTACATCAGAGAACATGTTGCCTGTGGACAAAGGGCAATGCAAACTCACAGTTGAGTTCTCCATCTCAGTGAACCCTACACAGGGTCATAGTTCTGCTGGCCATTCCAGAATTCATAATGAATAAACAAAAACAAAGTTTGCCTTAATCACTGTACAGTATGATATATCAGCAAAACATCACATAGAAGACATTTCCTTATAAAAGTTTTTCATATATTACCTTACAACAAAATAACAAAGTGACCACCATGATTACATGCTTTAGGCACCATGTGTAACCTAATAAATCCATTCTCAATAATGACTACGAACCACAGCATCTATTCCTTGTAAAATATTGTCTATTGTCAGTGCAACAACCGCTAGGTTGAAGTGGACAAGTTTGGTTAATGCACTGATAAAGCAAAGAGCAAGCTTGATATTTTTGAAATAACAAAATCAACACAGAAAATAAGATTGACAAAACTGTTTCTATCTTTGCAATTTTTCAATGAAATGAGATAAATACCTTATGAAGGACTTAACTTTTATCACGGGAAATACCTCTATGTAAATTTTCATTACAATAAACAATTTCAAAAGCACTTCAATACTTGCACTTATAAATGAGCAACATGTATCATCAGTTCAACAACAAAATCTGCATAATCCTAACTCCTTACTACCATTATTCTCAGAAATCCACAGGTTAAAAACGGTGTGTTTTCACCTGGATTAGAACCCGGGATCTCTTGCATCCCAATCCCATTATCACTATAGCAAGCCACTGAGCACGTGCTGCCATGGCAGCGATTTCATGATCATGACTAACTCCTTGTCTATGAAATATTTTGACTTTGACCAAAAGAAGTATTGATTGTCCAGTATTGCTTATATTATGTAAATTATTATAATCATCACCGATAAACTTAAGGTCAAACATGTACAACTTCATTTGACCTTGTTTTGACAGCAAGGACTTTGTAGGTTTTACATTCAAATTAATATTCAGTTCTATTTTTATATCCCATATATCCTTTTGTTTTCATCTTCAAGATTCCAGGCTTAATCTTGGCAATTAACTTACCAAATTAATGCATCAAACTTTTAAGCCAATTAAGATATCAACTTCATATTTAATTGATTAATCTGTCTCGAACAAAACTGAGATTATTTTTCACTACCATACATAAGCCTATCTCAATATTTTCCTTTTTTATATAATTTAAGTGCATACAGCAAAGGAGCCTTTTCTTATGTCTGTATTTTGTAGTACTAATATGCCGCTAGCTAACAACTATAAAACACCACTATTTCCAAACCCAAAGAAACCGACACTGCAGTGTAATGCCGCAGTAATGATATAACACGAAAATTCAATTTAGCAAACTATACAATAACATTACCACATCATATAATATATTGCCTGCACAAAGGTAATTAAATAGCATGAGGCAAATCTGCTTACATTGTATGTTATCAGAGATTACATACTGGGTAAGACATACAGCAGTCAAGCACTTTCATTCCACTACTTTAATATTTACTAAGCTGCTGATTCTATAGTCCTTTACTCATTAGAAGAGAAGAAGATTACAAATATTAACCTGCGTTGTGCACTTTGTAAAAGCCTCTCCATTTTCCCAGGAAATTATCAGGCTGATCAGTATCCACCACGGGATTCTACTGTTTCAACACACATGAATAAAGAGTAGTATTTGATGACTATTTTTATTACACATTACTAGCAGTTGTCATAAATTATTATTGAATCATGTCAGAATTTTTATTAACTCATAATATGTACATATAAGACATGCAGGTGTTATTTTGTATGTTTTCAATGATTTATAGCAATTCGCTGGACTAGACATTGGTCACATTGAACTATTAAAATGTCAACATTTGGGACTCAGTACTGACATACGGTTTTTGAATTACAGCAGGCAGGTATCTCAAGGCAATTTTGTAGTCCTTTTTAACTAAAAGGTGTACAAATAATCGCAAGCTCATAAGCTCATATAAATGTACAAACCTGGATAGCCAATATGTGCTGTCAAGAGAGAGCTTTGCTGTATACAAAATGAAATCACTACCTTTTGTGCTCTTGCAATAGAATGTCTTCATTCTAATTTATTATACCACTAAAACATATCAAAGACCTGAAATCTTAAAGCAACTAGACAACATATCAACATATGACTCCATATAATATATAATACAGAGCAAAATGTATGTATATCAACATTAAAACAAAGACATCCAATGTCTTATTTTTCAAACACCACCATAAACCTGTAATACTACAGCTTTTAAACAACACATCAGTTTATGACTCCGTGTAATTTGCAATACAAGGCATTTTTGCAACAGAATTCAGTATATGGCACATTTTTCCGGTTTCTCTAAAACATGACGTGCCATATACTGGCACTCTATGGTATGTGGATTCAGATCGCACACCAATATAAAATCATCTAAACATGCAAGCAATATCCTATTTTTGACCTAGTTATTATTAAAATAAAGAAACAGAAAATCTAATCAAGTGAAACTAAACTTCATCAAATTATTGATCAATATTAGTTTGCTACCTTTGAGTAGAATTTGTCCGGATATTAGCTGTAAAATAATAAAGATTTAATTAAGCATATCAGATTGTGCACATCATAAATATTCAAACCAATTAATAAATCAATCTATCATAACACAGATTAGATTAACACTTTTCAATTATAAATAAAACCATTAGCTTTACATTAGGAGGGATTCTTTTTGTATTTTGATTATATCCTTATTATTAATTAGCATTTTGATATGTTTTTAATGTAGAGATACACATGTGTATCTCAATAAATATATGCAGATCTTTTGTGTATTTCTGTATTGCTGAGATTTTTCCTTCTGTACTTTATCAATCAAAAAAAATATTACAGCAAGCACATTTGATCAAATATTTTAAGAGATATTTCAAAAATCTTTGGCTCAATAGCCTAATTATAAGCTTTACCTAATAGACTGACTGTTATTAATTGCATTATTATACATATTAAAACCTCTTCTGACCACATACCCACACACTTTATCTTCTATGTCTATTCCTCCAAAGAAACATCTCATTACTTATGAATAGCAAATTTATTTTGGGCTATATGTCTGCTTACATTGTATTATCAAGAGACAGAGCATTCATCTCATGCATAATTTGTTCTAGGTAAACTGGTTGACATTATTATCTATCACAACTTAATACAAAAGACATGATTAAAAATTGATGAATCATTGACATTTATACTTAGCCGTTTTCAGAGCCATGAAATATAAGGTGTGCTGATGAATACAAGATCTAGATGTCTTAAATCTCAATGTCAACATGATTTTTAATTTTGTGAAATTTTAGACCATGCTTCAATAGATGTGATAGGTGTTTTCAAGTGCTTGCATGATAAAGAATAAATGGAACCAACATTAAAAATTATACTCCTCTTGAGAAAATATTCCAAATTAAAAAATGGATGCTAAGAGATAAAATATAACTAATCAATTTTGCTAATTTTGTTTAAGCAATTGATAAAGGAAAAAACAAAGAAACAATCAAGAAAAGGTATGCTGCAAATGTGGGGATTAAATTGCTTCTCCAACAAATTCCCATGAAACATTAGCTCCTTCACCAAATAATCTGTCTTTAAAAAATATATATTTAGAAAAAAACTCCAATGAAAATATTTATTTCATAAATGTTTAATTTATTTGACTGTTGGTAAACAAACATAACAAGCATCTGCTACTGGAATTCTGTCACAACCAAAGCAAGATGAATATAATGATACGATTCCTATATCATCATCACAAAAATGAAAGTCAAGAGATACAGAAAAATTACTTTTAAATAATATGAAATATTTTTTCTGTATCTGCTGAAAAATTATTTCATACTGTGCATTTAAATAGGATAATTAATTCAGTATAATCAATCTATGTTGACATTTGATAGCTCAAATTATTAATTAATCTGTTGTGTTTGTCTCTTTTTTTGGGGGGGGAGAGGGGGTTTACAAGAATTAAAAATAAAATTTCACCACTGCCACAAATTATACAACAACTATGTTGTTAGCTAGTCGCTAATATATTTCCCACCTACTGAAATACCTCCACTATATTTTCATAGTAAAACAGTGTAATTCTGTCTTATGGTTTAAACCATCTTCAAGCAGTATCAATGTATTCACTATCTGTGCCCTTAAGATGCCAACACATTTAAAAGGTTTACATAAATCCTGTGTCAAGGAAAAATACACAAATTTACAGTAAATTGTCTCTTTAGTTTAGTCCCTATTCACTAATTCATTTATGGCACTACTGCAATGTCCCACAAGCAAAACACAACTGTATCACAATCGTGGTTCACACTGATTTAATTGCTGGATGATTTAATTATACAGAATGAAAAATCTCTGTGGTGTAACTAAAGCATTAATTTAAAAAAATCTGAAGTCCCACATCAATGTGATTGTGGCATCATCAGGATGCAACGGCAGTCACACATCATGATGTGCAAATCTCTGCTTATGATTGGATACTTCGAGCACTGGTTCAAAAACAAACATGGCGGGCATTTTACCATATGTTAAGTTTATGGGGAATAAGTGTTGTAATATTTCCATGGCCAATGAACCCAAACGAAGCCAAAATTAGTATCATGCTACCATGTTTTTGAAAAGAATCTCATCATTGTCCAGGGGTTAATACCTAATATTACACTATGGAAAGCTAGTCTGATTTATGTGTGAGCATAGGTATTATAAAGTGGTTCACATCCATTATCAGTATGATTATTTGGAACCAAATAAAACCAGTGGGCTGATTTAGTAAGTGTCAGCTATGAGACAGTGTCAGGAGGGTCAAACATATTGTATGCAAAGTTGTTAAATACAGTTCAAAAATTATCTGCCAGAAGTTTTTCTGTAATTCTAAACTTACTATGTGCCAAAATCAAGGATGCTGTGTAAGCACACACAAAAAAAACAATATAACTCTTCAGTAACTTTCACCAAGACTGGACATCCATCTCTCTACAAAACTACCAATAGATGGTTTCCATAAGTGACATGTACCTGACATTTAAATGGTTAACTGTACATAAGAATTTCCTAATCTTTAACTTCATCATGTTTTTAATTTCTAAACACCTAAAGAAATGTTCAAATTATATGTGCTTGGGGTTATAAAAAATTGTTTTGCCCAGTACTAACCAAAAAAGTCTATATTTTTTAGTTTGTTGCTTTTTTGAACATGTCCTGAAAAATAACTTGGTGATGCAAAGCAAATATAGTGGCTGTGTTTACATGTATATAGAAATATTTACGTAACCATCGAAATTGACAATTTTATAAATTGAGATAGGCAATTAAATAATAACATGTTTTGAGATAGGCAGGAATATAAAGTGAGATAGGCAAAAAGGCAATTACCCTGTGAGCTAATTCTCAATAAGTTGCAGATTCGAGTTAGGAAATTTTCATTTTGACTTTAAAGAACATGTTGAAGGTCCAATATATTTTCATTTACACACAGCAGATGTCCCTTAAAGAGTTGATTTATTCAAAAATATCAATTTTGTGAAAAATGTACTAGGCAATTATTTTATTAGTATGACCATATGTTTATTGAAGAGAATCATTTATGTTGGTATAAAGCATCGTATGCTTTCAACATATTACGCCTATCTAGGATTCCATCACAGAAATTCAGAAACGGCTTCATAAGAACATGTTGAAACTTGCTGCTTGGGTACAGATATGCAAAGTACTACCATAAAATCTACAAATTGCAAATGTTCCCATTACAGAATGTAATACCAAGATACCAGATATGAACAATTTGCATTTATTTGAATTATTTAGCCCTAGTAAAGCATACAATTATTTGACTATGACACATAAGATGACTTCAGATGTGCTTAGGTACTACCATAAGCGTAATATGTGTGAATGTTCCAAAAACGGAAAAAACAAGAAGCAACTAGACACTATTGCAATTAATGTGAGTTCATTTATGTGGTCTACTGGAACAGCACAGACTCCATATCAGTAGGTCATGAGTTCAAGCTCTGCTACAGCAAGTTATGCTATGGTCACATAACCTTGTACACAAGCCGCAAGGTTTTAATTCGGAATTAAATTTTGTGGCATACTTCTGGTGTCTCTGCAGCTCATGGACACTATTCTGACACTGTACATTCACCTGGTGGTGTCCAATCGGTGTAATTTCTACCCAGTATGACACCGTTAACGCATCTTAACCTCGCCGCAAGGTTATGTGACCAGGATATCCGAAAGCTACCGCTTTTAATCCCAATTGCTTTGTTAACCCAAGCACTTCCTTACTGACATTTAAATAACCACATTGCAAATTTACTTTGACCTAGAAAACATAAAGTAACTAGACCAAGTATCTCATTCAACAACCAATTGAATAAACCTTATAAGCTTCGTAGCTGATAACTACAGCATTATAGACAAATTATTGGCTCTGTGATCTGCCAATGACCTATTTCTGCTCCTGTCTGTCTCCAATAATTCCACAGGGTCTATTTTCCTTCCTACTTAAGCATTTTACAGCTCAATTATTCATACATGTTTTGCTAATTTAAGTACCTAAAAGGCATTTTCTTTTGCTTTTATTGTCACCATACTGTTAAGTGTTAGTTTGTCTACTTTAGCTTGAGATTACAAAAATGTTCAATGCTTGCATATTTTTTTCATTATATAAGTCAGGAACCCAATGTAATGAGTGGGTTAACATGTTTCTTAATTGTAATTATAAAAAAAAAAAAAAAAAAAGAATGAAAAATATATCAAACTACAGAAAATAAAATTTGGGGTATCTGACAATTTAATCTACAGAATAGCATTTGGCAATCCTTACTATTAATGATAGCACTTGGTAATCATATCTATAGAAGATAAAATTCATGTTATCCAGCTACCTTATCCAAAAGAAAACATTTGGTTATCCAAACTACAGAAAATAGTATTGGGCCATCTTATTTACAGAAGGTAACATGTAGTGTATCAATAAGTATGATAATGATTATAACAATTCAAGAAAAGATTTAGAATGCTTCTTCTAAACATTATTGTTTGGCTTTGATATTTGCACTTTTCTGGTACCAGATAAAGCAGATCTTCCATATGACCAATTTTCATTCTACTAAAAGATGCCAGGCTTAGATGTAATATACACAGATATGTTGAGATTCCATGTCCATCCTGTGCATAACATAAAGAAATGTTTCTGGATACTAGCAAAGAGTACAGATTAAGTTCTTATGTGTCGCAAAAGGTAATTATTAGGTATTTACAGAAAATCTGATCTATACTACACGGTTGTTTGAACCCAATAAAAATGCAGACATTCTATCCGTAAAACTACAGATAATGCTATTCATCTAAACTCATCTTATGACGTAGAAAGTTCAATGTTAATGTGTACATGTACTACCAAAATAAGTATTTAAAGCAGCAGATGTCACAAACATTTTACTTATCATTTTCAGTGCAAATCAAACATAATCGATAATCAAGCATAACAATTTGAAATGTGTACTGCAGTGCCCTATATATGAACACATTTGAACTTTTAAAATTACCAATAAACAGGTTTCATTTAAGTTAAAATAATCTTTCAACCAAAGTGAAATTCATTTTGGGAATGGAATAAAAGTCTCATAGTGCAATATATTCAGTAATTGGTTTAAAAATGATAAAATTTTTGCTTCAAACAATCCAAAGAATTGATCATCAAAAACAGGTTGCAACATCTGTAAATTGCAAATGCCAGTTTAGATCTTTCCGATCATGTGCGATTTAAGAAATAAGAGGGCCCATGGAAGAGTCAGCATGCTAGTGAGCTCAGATATGCACTTTCATAGGGAGACAGAATGTTTACGGTGCTCTTTCCCTCAAGATATAAAGGGAAAACTATTTTTATTAACATTGAGGTTATAACAATAAAAGTGCCTAACTGCACCTTATGGCTGGCTCACACTATGACATGACCAATGTACGGTAACAACTGAAAATTAAAAAATTATTGCCATAAAGCCGACACAAAAGAAAAATACAAAACATTTGCTAATGGGTAGTAACGACCTTCAATGTAAAAACAATGGTAAAAGGCAAGATTGTTGCAAGTACTCGTTAACAATTTGCCGTCAACATTCGTCACCCTGCATCATTCTCCGCATGTCAATGACGCACCAGTCATTGCAATTTCATTCCTTTCCATGGTTATTTTGTGAGAGGCTGTTGACATAAAACTTTCAAAAAAGACTACAAAAAAAAAAGTATCATTTGCAGCTTACCATTACTTGTCTTTCCCCCACTCATCATAGTTTGAGCCAGCCGTTAGGCCTATTTTTTTTTATCAAAGATCTATTCATAATTTAGCATACTTTGTAAATTACCAAAATTATTAGCTGTCATTTTTATAGCAAATATTCCATGTTAATAATTGCCGTATATGACGTATGATAACCATTCTCACATCATTGAGTTATAATTAGCTGCATGGTTATTTGCTTAATGGCTCTGAAATAATGGTGGTTTCATGCTGTTACTAAATTGTAGATATTCAGTGAA
>JXSR01S019267.1:0-24103 GCA_000969725.1 Ophiothrix spiculata | reverse complement strand
AGCTAAATGTTCTCGCTTTATCTAAAACAAATTGACCTTATAATGAAAATACAACTGATCGATGAATCTTCCTGCACCATTGCCATATTGCCATGGATATAGTATGTTCTTAACAGTGCAATCAATACCAAGCCTTCAGCTTTCCTTGCATGCAAATTACCCTCATATGTCTCATTGTTTAGTTGGAAGTAAACAATATCTAATGCACTATGATCTGACTACCATCCTGCCATCCCATCAGTCATAGGCTGCCGTAACAAGGAAAAACACAGTATGTGCAAACAGAAAACATCTATGTATTAAAGGGGGTCAGACAAGTTCAGTATCACCCTAAAACATTTTCCAGACATTTCGGGATTTTTACATGATATGACGCGTTATAGCAGTTAAAATGTAGCCATGCAAAGTTTCATTGGGAACCCTAGACTTTCTTTCAATATTAATGACAGTTGTCAACAATGAAAAATACTGCCCCAAACGTTGAAATCATGAAATTTGCTTTTTAGCAGATTAAATGAAAAACTGAAGTTTCTTTGATTAATCTACAATCTATGCAGTAAAATCATTGTTTTACAAATGAAACTTCAGCTTTTTCCTGACTTTTTGCATCAATGCAAAGAATACTTATGTACCCAAGGTCAACAAGCTAGACAAAATTATACTTTTAGACGTTTCTGAAGATTTTTATAAAAAATTTCTCAATATTTGGTACTTGATAAAACTGAACACAGAGAACATATCGCCTGCATATAAAAATCTGAAATAGTGTCAAATGTACCTTGAACAGAAGAGACTATCATTAATACAACTTTAGAAAACAATGCATGTAGCAGATACGTTAATGATTATAAATAAGTGTTACTATGTGATAAGTTTGCAATACAAAAAAAACATGAAAGTCAAATTGATTTCCCCGAATACTAACAATAAACTCAATCCTTCACTTGTACACATGTACCAAACACAATTGGACTGGATGCGTTCACAACTGTCAAGCTTGTTGTCATAGCAACCAACCATTATTTCCTAGAGCAATCCTGATTCCAATTGAAAATTGCAGTTTTTAGGACCGATTTGTATGTAACAACTTAGACAGGCAGAAAATACGGAGCTCATAAGATGGTGGGAGTGAGAGACTCAGATTGGAGAAGCATCACAGTGTGTACTGAACAGAAATAAAACCAACTGTGGTCTGATGTTATGTCTTTATTGAATTTGAAAATGGGTTAATCTGAGATAAAATCTGAAAATGGTCTGCAAATCAACAAAATATAAAAACAAAACACTGAAGGTAAATTGATATACACTTCATTGCTTGGATCAAATCTTTTACATGTACGTGTCCTTTTATCTTACAAGTAAATATAATTATCACATCAAAATACAATTTCCTGTTCTATCAGACTACAAGGACAATTCCAAGAACCGGACATTTTGTAGAGCAACTTGTTCTGTCCATAATAATCCATTGATTCACAGGGATATTAAAACTCTAGATTTGACTTTTAATCAAAACCAGTTACTACTACATAGTAGATCGAGTTGTTTATGTCATGTTTTACCTATCATTCCAGATACAATCCAAGTCTATCTTACTTGAATGCAGCAAAACAAAAGTAAAGATAGTATCCTTTTCCTTCTTCTTATTATTTTGATCTGACCCGAAGCCACCAGATGGTTTTGCAAGCAATAGTTCATTTTGTTTATTTAGCACAACGTATTTATAAAAAGCACAATCTGGACACGGTCATTGGAATAAGTAGAGTACGTTTTTGCCTAACCGAACTTGAGAGATGAGCAGGGTGATTTGAAAATTAGTTGTGTACTATAAAATGGTGTTTATTTGCTACTCGCCCAAAGATCCAATTTGTGTCCGATGCGCTGGTCGCAATGATCCACTTGTCATGTTATCAGAAATCTTAATACTTCTGGCACAGCATATGTGACTCCACAACTAAATATTAAAGGTGTAGGTTCCAATCACATTCTCATCCCCCACATCTCAACTGGAAGTAGAACATTTTTTGATGTTATATATTATTATTTTCTGAATTGATATGTAAAGATATTCTAATGGTAAAAGAATAAATGCAACAACCATTAAATGTCAGTAAAAGCACTATTTATTTTGTATTTTACGCAAGCATCAAATGTCTGCATATACCATTAGGATAAATGTAAAAATATGCATCGAATATTTACTTACGAGATGGATGGAACATGCAACTATGCGCAATTAGAATATTTACATACACTGTGTTTGCACAGATGAAGTCATTAGGAAGATATTGGTACGAATAGCTAACAGCTTTAGCGTTTGATATTTACCCAGCTAGAACTGCACTCTTATCTAAAGCAAATTGACCTTACAAGCAAATACTATCAGATAGAGATCACCTAGCATCCCCATGCCACTGTGACCATTTTCCTTTTGGTTTGATAATAGGATTGATAAAGCAATGAGCAAAGTTCATTGCTAAATGCAAAACCACACATTTGTTGGAGTACCGTAAAAGTAAAAATTTCATCCAACACACATTTAAACAAGTTTCAATTTTTGTTTAAGCCCACCTATATTATTTTGACAGTTTTTATTTTTCATTAAACAATAACATTCAGAATACATATATCCACATGTTTTACCTTTTGTAATTTTTACACAAATGTTAAGATAAAAGAGCAAAAAATAATGTTAACAAATATTTTCACTTTTACAGTAGTTGGATATGAGATTCACTAGATACCGGGTCATTTGTCACCTTAACCATCAACTCAAGGACTGCAAGTATCGCTCACCTGTCATCTCCTCTTTCCTCTCTTTACACGCTGTAGCCAATAATGAGGATTCAATTACACATCCCAATTTCCTTTAACCCATAAATCAATCTAAAATGCCATTTTGCATGCTAATAGTTTGGCACTCATGGTTTGTTAACACAGGATGTAAAAAGACAGGCTATTAAATTTCAAAACATTACTAACGGCAATTATTGTAAAAATTCTGACATGATTTCTAGTGATTACACTGATTCACATACATGTAGTGATGTCACTTATGCAGACATAAATGATGTAAAATGATCTAAATATTTCAAAGCTGTGATCTTGATCCCAGATCTTTATTGCGTGGAATGCCGGCAATACTGAAATCATCCTGAAAAATTTGCACGTTGTTAATTTCAATAAAATTGGAAGTATGTCACTCGAAATAGATTGAAAAGAAATTGGGGGATTATGACTATTTTAGGAATATTCTTACACAGTGAAATTATGTAATATGGTTCACAAAAGGGTACTTTCATATTGAAAGAAAACCTTGCAGAGAACAGGATATATCATAGATAACAAATAATATTGCTGGTAGTATGTGATTAGGTTTCTGACAAGAAAAGGACCATAAAAGTCAAATTGATTTTCTGACTACAAACAACAATTCTCAAGTAGAATACAAAACACAGTTGGAATGGATGCATTTACAACTGTTAAGTATGTTGTCATAGCAACCAATCATTATTTCCTAGAGTAATCCAAATTCCAATTGAAACTGTGGTTTTGCAGACTGATTTGAATGTAACAACCTGACAGGCAGAAAATAAAGTGTTTATAAATGAGTTAGTGAAATAGTCAAATTGGAACAACATACAGTTTTATACTATGGTCATAAAATGAGCTGAAAAAACCAAGGCAGCCTGATGTAAGATCTGTATTGGAAAATGAGATACAATCTGAGATAAAATCACTCAAAATGGACTACGAATCAACAACAAAAAATATATAAAAAAAAACTTCCATTAAAAGCGAAATGTCATATACTTAATTGGTTTGATCAAATAATGCACATGTACATGTTGAATCTACATGCAAGTGAATATAATTATGTCGTCAAAACACAATTTCCTGTTCTATCAGACTGTAAGCACAATTCCAAGTACTAGATATTTGTACAAGAGCACCTTGTTCCATCCATAACTATAATCCATCGATTCACCAGGATATAAAAGCACTAGATTTCCTTTTTAATCAAAACCAGCTAGTACTGCGTAGTTGAAAGTGTTGTTTGTGTCACATTTTATCATTCAAGATGCAAGCCATGTAGGTATACCTTACTTGAATGTAGAAAAATAAAAGCAAAGGAAGTATCCTTTTCTTCTTATTTTTATTAGTCAGACCCAAAGCTTCCATGTGCAAACATATTGCTTGAATTATTCTAAAATATAATAATCTTTAACTGTTTCTTATTTCACCAAAATAAAACATTGATTAATGTATGTTGTCAGATTTGCTATTCCATCTTGAATATGGGAATTATCTCTTACTATTTGTGGCACAACATACATGCATACATTAAATCACAACTCAATACATATCTTTGTGATGCTTTATATATGTTTGGGTACTATTATTAATATATAAAGATGTTGTAATGGTAACAGAATAAATCCAACATTTATTAAATGTCAGATAAAGCACTTTAAATGTACATTTATTTAAATACTTTTCTTATTTTACGCAAACATCAAACAATGTCTGCATATACAATGGGGATGAATGTAAAAATATGCAGCCAATATTTACTTTTGGAGTATGTGCAATTGGAAAATTTACATTCACTGTGTTTGCGCAGATAAGTAATTAGGAAGATATTGGTACGAATAGCTAACAGCTTTAGCATTTGATATTTACCCAGCTAGACCTGCGCTCTTATCTAAAGCAAATTGACCTTACAAGCAAATACTATCAGATAGAGATCTCCTAGCATCCCCATGCCACTGTGACCATTTTCCTTTTTGTTTGATAATAGGATTGATAAAGCAATGAGCAAAGTTCATTGCTTAATGCAAAACCACACATTTGTTGGAGTACAGTAAAAGTAAAAATTTCATCTAACACACATTTAAACAAGTTTCAATATTTGTTAAAGCCCACCTATATTATTTTCACAGTTTATATTTTTTATAAAAGAATAACATTAAGAATACATATATCCACATGTTTTACCTTTTGTATTTTGTACACAAATGTTAAGATAAAAGAGCAAAAAATAATGTTAACAAATATTTTCACTTTTACAGTAGTTGGATATGAGATTCACTAGATACCGGGTCATTTGTCACCTTAACCATCAACTCAAGGATTGCAAGTATCGCTCACCTGTCATTTCCTCTTTCCTCTTTTACACGCTGTAGCCAATAATGAGGATTCAATTACATATCCTAATTTCCTTTAACCAATAAATCAATCTAAAATGCCATTTTGCACGCTAACAGTTTGGCACCCGTGGTTTGATAACTGGAGATGTAAAAAGGTAGAGGAATGGATGCCTTTACAATAGGCTATCAAGTATTTTGTCATAGCAACCAATCATTATTTCCTAGAGTAATCCCAATTCCAATTGAAACCTGATTTGAATGTAACAACCTGACAGGCAGAAATTTAAGTGCTTATGAGTTGGTGGAATTGTCAAATTGGAACAACATACAGTTTGTACTATGGTCAAAAAGTGAGCTGGGAAAAAAATAAGGCAGCCTGATGGAAGATCTATATTGGAAAATGATATACAATCTGAGATAAAATCACTCAAAAAGGACTACGAATCAACAATAACAAGAAATAAAATATAAAAATACTTCCATTATAAGCAAAATGTCATATAATTAATTGGTTTGATCAAATAATGCACATGTACATGTTGAATCTACATGCAAGTGAATATAATTATGTCGTCAAAACACAACTTCCCGTTCTACCAGACTGTAAGCACAATTCCAAGTACTAGATATTTGTACAAGAGCGACCTGTTCCGTCCATAACTATAATCCATCGATTCACCAGGATATAAAAGCTCTAGATCTCCTTTTTAATCAAAACCAGCTAGTACTGCGTAGTTGAAAGTGTTGTTTGTGTCACGTATTATCATTCCAGATGCAAGCCATGTATACCTTACTTGAATGTAGAAAAATAAAAGCAGAGGAAGTATCCTTTTCTTCTTATTTTTATTAGTCTGACCGAAAGCTTATTCTAAAATATAATAATCTTTAACTGTTTCTAATTTCACCAAAATAAACATTGATTATTGTATGTTAGATTTGCTATTCCATTTTTAATGTGGGAATCATCTCTTACTATTTGTGGCACAGCATACATGCATACATTAAATCACAACTCAAATTATACACATCTTTTTGAGATGTTTTATAAATGTAAAAATATGCAGCCAATATTTACTTTTGAGATGGATGGAACATGCAACTATGCGCAATTAGACAATTTACATGCACTGTGTTTGCACAGATGAAGTCATTAGGAAGATATTGGTACCGATAGCTAACAGCTTTAGCGTTTGATATTTACCCAGCTAGAACTGCGCCCTTATCTAAAGCAAATTGACCTTACAAGCAAATACTATCAGATAGAGATCTCCTAGCATCCCCATGCAACTGTGACCATTTTAATTTTGATGGATATAGAATTGATAAAGCAATGAGCAAAGTTCATTGCTAAATAAAATACTACACATTTGTTGGAGAACTGTTAAATGAAAATTTTAATGCATAACATTTTGCTTAATTTGATCAAAGCCATTTGTTCTATTTTGAAGATGTGTAATTATCTCCACTGAATTATTTTATGGGTAATATCATGTTTTCAGTTTTGCTCCTTGCACACAAATGTTGAGTGAAAGAGTGAAAATGACTGTTAGACAAAAACAAAATCAGTTTTACAGGCGAGCAGACCTTTCAAGTAAGGTCGGTTAAATGGAAATGGGAGAAAAGATGACAAATTATTACAAAGAAATTTGTTAGCCCATAAACGGTTGATTTTACATGATTTTTATCAAAACTAAAAACACTCTTCCGAAATGCAAATTAAGGGTTAGTTGGGCCCGTAAAGCTGAGGGTTTTTTTGTCGCCTCAAGAGTGAAATTGCCCACTTTATGGAAGAAGGACATGAGATAGGTAGTTGGATATGAGATACATCAGATATTAAGCTGGGTCACTTGTCACTATAACCATCCGCTCAAGGACTGCAGGTATCACTCGATCACCTGTCATTTCATCTTTCCTCTTTTACACACTGTAGCCAATAATGAGGATTCAATTACACAGCTTAATTTCCTTTAACCAATAAACAGGCCTGCCAATAAATCAATCTAAAAATGCCATTTTGCATGCTCACAGCATGGCAGGCATTTTGAAGTTTTGTTTTAACATTTGTAAATGGACGTACACAGATTATCACAAAATGAGAAACATCTGATTTTTTTTCTTCTGGCAATGGCTGTTAAAATTTGGACAGGTAGTTAAAACGATAAAAACAGAATGTGCTGATATAAGAAGAGTTATATGCCCTACAATCCTTTAAAATCGTCAGAGATCTTTTTAAGCCATTCTGCAGAGCAATACTGGGAAAAAGATAAAGGATATAGACCTTGTTCGAGATGGAGAAATGAAATGGCCAGTCAAACAGGAAAGGAAAGGTAATGCAATATAGAATACAAGATGGGGAAAGGTTAAGCTAGGCTTAAAGCAATTTGTGGTTTTGTGTTGTATACAACTAGTAACATACTGCTACCCTTCTTATTTTCCTATATGTTTTATATTGGCATAGGTTATGCATGGACACACTGTATGTTATATATATATGATAACCTCTGATTGAATCTTCCTTGCATGTGACATTAAATTTCAGCTATTGGGGAGAAGTTTCAAAAGATGAAAGCAATTAACGACAGAAGAGATAGAGAGAATTCATATCTAAGCCTTTTTTTCTTTAAACACTCATAAAATTAAACAAGGAATGTTTATGTTCAAAGAGTCATAGCACTGATCAGTATCATCATTATCTTGGCTGAATAATAAGACAGCACCCATTTGTCAAATGGCTTTTTCTCCTAGAAAAATGTGAAAAATATTCTCCTGATTTACTAATTTAAAAAAATTACAAATAAGAAAAATATTATTAATAATGAAATGCAGTTTAAAATGATGTACAAAAGCAAATAGTTAAGGTACTATTTAAACTCTGCCATTAAATAGTCTTATCTTTTGATTATGTCAATTTGATCACTCTATAACCAGCATTCAAAAAAGAATATATTATGTCGACCAACATATTGGTCATTTACATTGTAGTCTGTGAGCAACACCACATTTGTTGAAATTACAATCAAATTGACAAAAATCTGAAGAATTTTTCATTTCTTTCGTGGCAATAAAAGCAAGATGACCTATTAATCAAGGGTTCAAATTTCTATTGATCTCTTCCGATGTACACAAAACCATTGAAGATTGTTACTACCCATGCCAGAAAACAGGCACGTCAAGTTTTGAACACATGTGATAAAAGCAGGTAAACTGGCTCATAGGGTATGTTACATCTGCGCACATGCATGTGTGACGTATACCAGCCCATCGGGTTCAAAGAATTAAGCAGTGGACAGCTATAGCGATAATGATAACAAGGATTAATAAGAACACCTCAATACTGAATATGGAAAGGTAAACAGCACTTTAAATTTTGATAAAAGCATTATAAAAGCAGTTAAGTACATCCCATATTTCACACAAGCATCGGGCAATGTCTGTGAATGCAATTAGGATGAATGTTATTTATGCAGCCAATATTTACTTAAGAGATGGATGAAACATGCAACTATGTGCAATTAGAAAATTTACATGTACTGTGTTTGCACAGATGAAGTCATTAGGAAGATATTGGTAAGAATAGCTAACAGCTTTAGCATTTGATATTTACCGAGCTAGACCTGCGCTCTTATCTAAAGCAAATTGACCTTACAAGCAAATACTATCAGATAGAGATCTCCTAGCATCCCCATGCAACTGTGACCATTTTCCTTTTGGTTTGATAATAGGATTGATAAAGCAAAGTTCATTGCTTAATGCAAAACCACACATTTGTTGGAGTACCGTAAAAGTAAAAATTTCATCTAACACACATTTAAACAAGTTTTAAACAAAGTTCATTGCTAAAAAAATACTACACATTTGGTGGAGAATTGCAAGTGCAAATTTTAATGCGCACAAATTTTAACATATTGCAAAATTTGATCAAAGCAACCTGTTCTATTTTCAAGATTTTGAAATTTGTCTCCACTGGATTACATTTTTAAGTAAATATCACATGTTTTCATTTTGCATCTTGTTCACAAATGTAGAGTGAAGCAATGAAAGTTACTGTTACTGTTATTATAATAACTTTCACAGTAGCTGGATATGAGATACATCAGATATTACAGGGTTAGTACACCTTTTCACTTACAAAATTCAAGGACTTTCAAGGACTCTTCCAAGAATAATTTTAAGGACTTTCAAAGACTTTTCCCCTAATCAGCCGCGGCCGGCGGAATGTGTCAACAAATAAAAAAAATTGTTTTCGTTCATTTTTGGATAAAAATAATTGCATGGTAAATTCTTATTGACATATTAATTTTAAACATGTCTGACATTCAAAAATTCCAGGACTTTCAAGGACTTTTTTGATAAAGTCAGTTTTTCAAGGCCTTGAAATTGCAAAATAAAATTTAAGGACTTTCAAGGATCCGTACTAACCCTGTATTAAGCTGGGTCAATTGTCACTATAACCATCCGCTCAAGGACTGCAGGTATCCGTTTAATTTTATGTGTGTTTTTAAGAAAAAAAGGATTCTAAAATTAAGCACCCTTTATTATTATTTTCTTTCCTATCAAGTGCAATTTAGTGCTTGACAAGGTTGTCACTACGCCGGGCGGTGGCAGGCGGGAACTCCCCACTCTTAGTTTCCATCCGGCTCTCAGGTTGATTTTGAATCAAAATACCTGGCACTCAAGGCTCAAAAAATACAAAATCAATGAAGAATCAATAGAAAAATGAACAATTATTATCAAAATTTCTATTTTCTTACTATTTCACATAAATTTTACCCAGCACTAAACGTTGCCTGGTGACAACCTTGGTGCTTGACAGATTTTGTCACTTCTAGGACCTCTCCATGTGAGATACAATTTGGAGAAAGTAATATTAATCAGTAGGAATATTGTTGTCATTCAGCAGGATAAACCATTTTTGTGCCAAATCTTTTTCATTTTTAACAGATTATTTCTTGCATTAGAAATACAAGAAAACGAATTTGATTAAACAATTAAATATGTCAACACTGTAAATCATGTAGATTTTGTCCACAATGTCATGCTCTCAAGTGATGATATAAAATCTCATCTCATATGAAATGTTGCTAATTGCTTTCACCTTACGAAGAGTCAAACTTTACCCAATATCTGAAATTTAATGTCAAATGCAGGGAGCACGATTTAATCACGTATGATATCATATAACATACTTTGTGTCCGCGCATAACCTATGCCAATATGCATTAGGGAAAATATGGCATGTTATGAAATCACACAAAACTACAAGTTTCTTTCACTTTCACTCAAAAAATCAAATTGGATATTTTGATACCAGATGGAAGCGCATATTTTTCTCACAACCCCTGTAAATATCTTAGTTTTTGTATTGCATTTTAAACTTTTCCCATTCTGTTTTGACTGGCCATTTCATCTCTCCATCTCCAATGAGGTCCATCCATATCCTTTTCCTTTTCCCAGTATTGCTTTGCAGAATGGCTTAGGAAGGTCTCAGATGATTTTATAGGGTGTAGGACAGATTACCTTTATAGACATGAATTGTTTCAAACACCTGTCCAAATTTTAACAGCAATTGGCAGATATTTTTTGATGTTTCTCATGATCTGACAGGGCCCAAAATAACCTAAGGTAATAAGGCTATTTGCCGTGGGTGCCCCTACCATTTGCCTTGGTGCCTTAAAAAACTGAACACAGCTTTAACATGTAATGCCTTGGTGCCCTTCTAAAATTGGCTAAAATTGCCTGCCTGCCCTAAAACCTGATTTTGGGCCCTGCCTGATCCTAGTCCGATCCTAGGACCTTGATTTTTTCTGGGTTACTATCCACAATATCCACTATCACATACCACTTTACTAGAAAGCCCGAGTTCTACATAGCAGACTGATCGCCCCTCCCGAAAAAATAAGGGTTCGGGGTAGGTAGTAAAGTGACTTTCTAGATCACTGGACTTGGTAGTTATATCCCTCATGTTGGTTTGTGTCACCCGAAAAAATAAGGGTTCTATTAATCAAACTAGCCTGATCCTCCGAGTAGCTCATGTCCAGTTACACATTTCTTGCAAACAATACTTCAAATGGCTTCCAAACTGTTAGCATGCAAAATGGCATTTTTAGATTGATTTATTGGTTAAAGGAAATTGGGATGTGTAATTGAATCCTGATTATTGGCTGACGTGTGTAAAAGAGGGAAGATGAAATGACAGGTGATCGAGTAAAAGTTTATGTTCAAGAGTCATAGCACTGACAAGTATCTTGGCTGAATAATAAGACATCACTCATGTGTCAAATGGCTTTATCTCCCCGAAAAATGTGAAAAACACTGGACTTATTTGCTAATTTTAAACAAAATGATAAATAATTAAAATATTTATGTATTCATAATGAAAGGCAGTTTAAAATGATGTGAAAAAGTAAATTGTTAAAGTAATAAGTAAACTTTGACTTTAAATAGTCCATCTTTTGATTCTGTAAATTTGATCACTCGTCAAATTTGAAAACTAATTAAGCATCAATGATTGAAAAGAAAGATGTGCAGAGACTTGGGAGGAAGGAGGGAATTCCCCATTATCATTCTGCTAAATGGCAACTGATGACAGTTTGGAGCTCTATGGAACTCATATATGTGACTGTACATCACATATATGAGTTGTAAAGTTGGCATCATTTTTTGCACTTCAGGTGAAAATACATGCCAAAGTCATATTTCGGCAAATTGGTTTTGCAAAATTAACAAATTATTTCTTCAAAATACCTGCAATAAATGAGCTAAAATATAAAAATTTCTACATTTTCTGAGTCTGAGCACCACTTACTAACAACTGTTTGTTTCTCATCTCTGGAAGTGTTTATCTTGCTTATGCCTTTCACTCCAAGATGACTTAGAACTATTATGTGTATCATTCATAATTTATGCTGTGTTCATTAGGCCTAGTGTTCATGGGTGTTATTATAAAGTTACAACTTTCTGACTTCATCATATCATATCATATATTCTTTATTCCATAAAAACTACATCAAAAATATAACAGCAACACAAAAAAACAGACTTTATGGAGGAAAGAACGGAAAGGCCAGTAAGGCCTGAAATAGTTCTTCCCTGTTAAGCAAAAACAAAATCATAAGTTTCAGACAAATGCATAATATGCTGACAAACAATTAACTTCCTGACAACACACTCATTCAAACAAGACAACACAAGCGACGTGCTCAAAGTGGTATAGAAATTAATAATAATTCTTAATAATATTTTGCTTAAGTTGGTTCCGAAATTGTTTTACACTTTTTGATTCTTATATCTCACATGATAATGAGTTCCAAAGAAGAGGGCCACGTGATCGGATGGAACCGTCAGTAAATGATTTTTTATGAAAAGTGATATTTAAATCATTAACATGTCTTGTTTGGTAGTCGTGAATATCAGATCGTTTTTTAAAATAGTCGTTAAACACTACAGGTAAATCATTAATATGATATTCAAACATAAAGACACCAAGTTCAAGGGTATATGTATCTGTTACAGTTAAAATGTTGCTGTTCGCAAAAAGAGGAGCTGTATGACTACGAAAGTGACTTTTAGATATTGTCCTAATTGCCCATTTTTGCAATTTGATGACTTTATCAAGATAAGATTTACAGGTTTTTCCCCAAATTAGGATTGCGTAGTTAAGATACGGTGATACTAGTGAACAATACAGGGTGTGGAGAATACGGGTTGGAATGGAGTACTTAAGTTTGTTCATGACACCAATATTCCTTGATAAAGTTTTTGAAATGCAATCAATATGATTTTTCCAGGTCAAACATTCGTCAATTAGTACACCAAGAAATTTAGTATTTTTCACTCTTTCTAAGACTGTATCGTTTAATATAACTGATAAACTACTACTAGTTTTGACTGAAGTCATGTGAGACGTTCCCATGATCATAAAGTTCGTTTTAGTGACTTTACAACTCATTCATAGTAATTTAGTATGCAGTAGACATGAAAAGGAAGCAAAAAATATATGGAATCAATGACATAAACCTTCTGCTAAGATTAATTCTTATGGATATCAATATACAGGATGATTGATCTGAGACACTCAAGGATGTCACAAAGCATAATGAATGGATAGAATTAAAGTCAGCCGATTCGAGGGATCTATCAGCTTGTTGTCTACAGACAGAAATGGCAAGCTATCATAAGAGTCATGCTATCAGCCATGACAGAAGCGTACTGGCCAACTGATCAACATGAATTAGGTCTAATTTGTCATATTCAGATTCATGGATCTTTTCAATACCCAGGTTCAATTAGCAGCACAGTACTAATAGTATTTGGGTCTATAGTACAAAATGTTTGAGTTTATAAAATTGACAAGACAACTAAAATACATCTGCTCACAAAGTCTTGTGCAAAATTAATCGAAGTGTTTACTGATTAGGAAACTAGTGACAGCCAAGCCAATGGAAACAAATTGTTACTTGTCAAGAAATAGGCCTACAACATGTAGCTGTATTTCCGGATGGTAATCTTGGCATTATTGAACACCTGTCCTGTTGATTATAGCTAAGATTTTCCCTCAAATACTTATCATCAGTGATTGCTATCAAGAATAAAAACATCAAAGCCTTGCATAGACAAGTTGTGAGACAATCACATAAATGTAAGGTATGCATTTACATCGTACTTTTAAACAATGCGCAAATGTCACATTTCTAAGGGTAGCTGATTGAAAACAGCGGTACTTCTCAGTATCCATTGCTTGTCACAACTTGTGAATACCAGTTGCATTCTTAGCCTCAATTTGAGGCTTTTGGGTTGGGGATAGTATTTTTTCTCTCAACAAATACATTGTTTCCAATTCATTGATTGATTTTTCAATTGATCAATTGAATAACTTCTCAATCAACTTCCTCCTATTTTGGGACAAGCAAATTATACCGGTATGTCATCTTGGGTACCAAAGCAAAAAAGTGACTAATCAGTGATGGTGACGGTAATCATGTCTCCTTCCAAATATATCACCTTTGCCCTGCAGGAGCGGAGAGGTCTCATATTGATACACAAATTTGGATGGCTATTGGAAGGTTTTCAACACAGATGAATGAGCCCAATTTGCCTAAATTCAGCATAGAACTTTGCTTTAAAAGCATCCAATTTGTGCAAAATCTAGTGATTTTTTATCAAATGTGTTATTAATGTGTGGGCAATTGAATAAAATAGCCTGGGAATAGCAATGGCCAAATTTTTAACATAGGTCAGGCACATGCCCAATTATGTACGAACCCCCCCCCCCCAATAATAAATACTGATGACATATTGTGGATAAATAAGCACATTATCGCTTGAGATTTCTGCAGTAGTGCCTTATCTGTAAGGCTTCCTATAAATTAGCAGTGAAGCCATTTATTTTATCAAACAAGTGATGACAGCTATATTTCATTTATCATGATAATTGATCAATTAAATATGAAAATTATCAAGCAATTCCACTAATTTAAATCTTTAGAGGAATTGTGTGGTTTGTTGAACTTTTTCCCCATACTTTCATATTTCGGTATCAATAAAAGATTGCCTTCATGCTCTGAATTCTAGCTTATTGTATCTGTATTGTTCAAAATACAGAAAATTACTTTTAAGGAAAAAGTCAGAATGTGAAAAATGATAACCTGAGAAAAAATAATTATTAATAAAGCAATAAAATTGTGTCAATTGATTCAACAAAGTTAATGCATTTGTACTATTATAATAGACCTGAATTTTGTATCATGACGTGATGTCATTGTTTTTTGGATGTTGCACATTCATACACTCTGCGTGTCAACTAGCCAATCAGAACACAAGAATACAAAGTACACGGAGTGCAGTGGAAATTCAAAATGCACTGTGCTTGTTGTTTACCAGTTTGCGGGGTGGGCGTTTGTGTGCGTATGAATGTTTCATTGTTTTTGTCGGGTTATGATTTAGGCCTATTTAGTTTTAAAAAGTTTTGGACTTTGATGGTCATATTAAGGCCTTATTTCTTTTCACAAAAGATTCAGTATTATTTTTCTGTCGTGTATGAATTAGATTACAGTAATAAATTTGCATTCCATTCGTAAAATGAGACAAAATTAATGCACTTGTGGTAAATTTCGATTGCTGTCCAATGCACTCGGCCTCTACGGGCCTCATGAATTGGACGCATCAAAATTGACCGCGCGTACATTGATTTTGTCTCATTTCACTCATGCATTTATTAATCTATATGCCTAATTGCTTAATTAGGGAAAATGTTAAGCCAGCCAACAGTTTTGATAGAATGTACATACCTAATACACGTATGGATAGCAAATTGAACGTATGCCTATAACGGACACCACTGAATTACAAATTGAACATACTTTTAATGATAAACATCATTTAAAATGTATTTCAGGTGTATGTTGGCCTAAAATATATTAAAGCAAAACTATAAGACTTTAATCTAAAATGTTTTAGTAAAAACAGCATAAAATAAAGGAATGTGTGTATCTGAAACTGTTTTCAAGAGAATTATGTCAAAAAATTGTTTTGCCATTGAAAAATGGATAAAAAGCATGCTTTCCTATACTAATACATGTGGAATTAAATTAAGGATCCCGAATTTAATTCAACAACTGGCCATAAAAAAAAAGGTAAACATATTTAAGCCAAATCATTTGGAGGGTATTAATATCTACCCAAAATAAACCCAGTACCGGTAAGCTAAAAAAAATCAAAAGTAACAGGGGCGCTTCATTTTTAACTCTTTATAGTATTGCTTTGAGCCTGCACCCCTTGAACTTGTATTAATTTTCTTCATTGTGTCTTGACTTTTTAATGACCTTGGGTGACATCAAATGACATAAAGTCCAGGTAGATCAAGGGTTAAGGCCCGGGGTTAAGGTTAAGGTGACTGTGACCTCAAATGAACCCAAGTGACCTAAGATGACCTAGGTTCCAGTTAATCTTGTTAACATTTTTGATACCCGGTAGTCTATGTGACCTAAAATTTGACCTTTGACCTCCTTTGACCATGCCCCTCCCCCATTTCATTTAGTTAAGGTGACATGTATAATACATGCATGGTCCAAGTTTGGTCCAGTCCAAGTCAATGGGTCTGGTCTGGAGTTAAATCCAACAAACAAACATACATCCATTAATTATAGTATGATTGTAAAAAGAGGTTCATACTCAATTAAATATTCTAAAAAATATGACATAAAAAACCAAACACATTACAAAATGCCAACATTTTTATTTAGCACATTGACTGTTCCAGCTTGAGGACAGTTGGAGAGGATCTATAGCAACTTATACATGACGGACAAAAAATTGAAAATTGAAATGTGTATCTAGGCTATAGAAGAACATACAAGGAAATCCAGTTTATGTTCGTTATCAGTACCAAACCATGAAAGTTTTCTAGTCAAAGTTCAACACAAGTGATACAATCAAACATTGAAAGGTGACAAAGTCAACTCAACCAACTTAAAATACAGATCCACAGGAAATGTGCAGATGACCCATGACCAAACTAGCCAACCAATGATACACATGAACCAGGAAGTAGTATTTGATTATACGCAACTTTCCTGAAACACTGATAAATTTAATATCATCCTCACTCTAACAAAATCTAACCATTTGAAGTAAACCAAGAAATATGTCCTTGAATCTCAGGGAAAACTATAGATGATTTTTAAAGCTAGGACCCTCACATTTTTCCTTCATGAAGAAAATGCACTTAGTTCTTTTTATAATGTAAAATTCAATAGTTTACAATGTATTGGGTGATAGGATTCAGGAGGTTGAACACTGTCTAAATTATTGAACAGAAGTCAGATATCCTTGAAGGTAAAATAACGCTGATTGAACATTCAGCTACTGAATTTTCTGTGCTTTCTTTCTTGACAATGACATCACAAATTTGGTGTATCGTTTACATTTAAACTACATGCAAAAACAGCATCACGAATTACAAAACAAATCAAAAATATAGATCTATATTTTATTTTTATAAAACATAAAGTTGATTTTTGAGTTTTGCTTGGATGGCATACATCATGCAAAATTTTGTAAAAACTTCTAACTGACGACAATTTCAGTATTTTGCTTAATCGGGAAAACTGGTTAAAAGGGACTTTTTGATTCTCCTAAGGTGTCCCAATTAACTGTATGTCATTTGATACATCAGCACCTGTGCTTTCATTGAAAATACTTAATCAATATTTTCACACACTGATGTACAAGGCGTTGATCACAGTTATATTTTATATGCCCAGGCAATTACCAGTATGTTCTGTAGCTACTTCAAAACTACTCTGGGTGAAGAATACATGTAGGCCTATTATAAATTATTACCTTGTGGATGTACTTGAACTTGAAGATGTACTTAAAGGAGTAATTCATGATTTTGATGTGACAAAAAACTTGACTGCTTTCTAGCTAAATAATAAGAAGAGTACATAATAAATATATACTGAAAATTTCACTTGATTCCGACCATTCGTTTCCAAGTTACAAGCTTTTCAGCATTTTAAAAATCGCCATAGACTACTGTGTTGTAATTACTGTCAGGCCCCGACAATAATCAGAAAATGACACATTTTCTTACCTCTCAAAAATGCAAGCACATACTGGTTTGGGGATCGTAATATATAGGCCTACCAGTTGACGATTCTTACAAGCTAAAACACTCCATTTTGATAGCAGGTGACCTTGAGGGTGAAAAGTGGATCATGAATTGCCCCTCTAAATTATGAGCATGGATGCATTAAGAACTACCTTTTCATGAAAATGTTCACTCACGTCAGAGAACAAGAATATTTGTAATGCATTCCACAAACAAAATTTCATTTCGGCTAACAAATAAAGTTGGGAAAGGACCCGAGCCAAGGTCATGGGTTCAAGCCATGACCAAGCAGCAAGCAGAAAAGATCCATCCATGCCTATAGTTGTTTCAAATAATTCTCGGACATGAAAATTAGAGCCTAGCGTGTTGCACTTGACACAAGTTCACAACGCTTTGTGGACACGCACCGCGGTGTCGCAGTAACGTATTTGTTGGTGATTTATTTTTTTTTAAATTAAAACAATCAGATTTTAAAAATTTAAATCACAATTTTTTTATTTAAACCAGATTTTTTTGATATTTTTAGCTTTCAAAAACCATGATCATAGAAAACAGGTTTAAACTGTAGTTGAACTACTTTTAAACCAAATACAGTTGACAAGTATTCTTTTGAATATTATGTATTTTAACATTTGACAAATATCACACTAAATTAAATGAAACAAAAGTTGCAAAAATCAAAAATCTTTACATTTAGCGATTTCATTGGTGTCCATCAGGAAACGTAACCGCCTTGGGACTGAAATAGCTACGAAACTGGTGGTCTTGTTCAAACAGTTTTAGACGTTTGTAACATTGATTCTGGAAGAAAAGAGTGGATGTCTTCTTAAGATATGATTAGCTTTCATACTATTTAATTAGTGCCTAGTATGGTGCAATTCTTGATTCAGATTTGAATGACAACCTCATCACCTCTTTTCTAGCCAAATAATAAGAAAAAAAGTACAACATAAACTATGGCTACTGTGTTGTAATTATTGTCGAGCCCCAAGAGTAATTATTAGAAAATGGCATACTTTTGGATTTATCAACAAAATGCAAGTACTTTTGCATGAAGGTTTTGGGGTTTGTAACTTAGGCCTATACCAGTTAATTATTATTATCTGCTCAAAAACTCAATTTTGAACATTTGCTTTTAAAAACTAATAACAGAATAACGTAAAGATTGTTTTAAAATGACTTGCGCTTTTTGATCGTTATGTTTTGATGATGGGTTCATTGTTTAAATGGTGTTGCTCGGAAAATGTTTATAAAAATTTTGTGTTCTTGCATCTAATGAAGATTAATTGAAAATTATTTCAAATCATCCTTCAAGGGGGTGTATAATTAATGTTCTTTTAAACCGTCTCTTAAGTGGTTGTCGAGAAATTGAAATGATTCAACAGTTTGACGAGTCTAATCTAAGGAAAAAAGGACATTTTTATTAAAAATTGATTTAAATCAGACAGTGATTTAAAAAAAAAATCCAAGTGATTTAAATTGCGATTTAAATCAGTAGGCCTAATCAAACAACTTGGCCTATAGGCCCTACTGATTGAAAATGGTTTTGAGTACTCTTCTGGTGTTCCGTTCCGTTCTTGCCACAACTTGCGAATACACGGTGAGTATACATTCAGAAATCATGTTCGTGCCAAAAATTTATTTAAAGCAACAAATAGGTTAAATTAGTAAAACTTACCTCATAAGCATTTTTAATATTCACTGTTTCCTTTGTGAGAGCTACATGTCCAGCAATACCTTGTCCAAATGGTATCTTGATTTCCTCTTCTTCAGTATGTAATGCATCCTCCAAGGTTGAACTTTCTGTAACATCAAAGAGCTTTGATACCAAGTAACTCTGCTCTTTGTTCATGTTATTACCACGAACATGACGTACCAAGAACAAGCTGCAACGGTCTCCATTTGTCAAAATGCTGACATTGCTCAGAATTTTGTGGCTAAGAGTATTCAGATCTAGTTCGTCGGCAATGTCTCTGATAAGTTCCATAAACAATTCCTTTTCATCCAACTGTCGCAAAGCTGATTTATTACGACGGTGTAGTTTACGTTTCCGAGGGGAGAGCAAGCTGCGAAGGCTACCGCTAGCTCCGGCAAAAGATTTGCGGACGTTCCGAAACATGGCATGACTGCGAGTCCCTTCTGGCATGTTAGATGTGCCCGATTCTGAGGTCCATCCAATATCTTGCAAACTTTTCCTAGAGGAACGTTTTGCTAACCATTGGTCTACCATATCAGGGGTGGCTTTTAGTGTAAATATTTTTGCAGTTTCATCAGGATGGGCTTCAAGCCATTTCTCAACATCACGGCGATCAATTTTGTTGCTATCCATTTTTGTTGTTTTTGTAAGTTTTTTGAGTCAAATTTAGGAACGATTCCAAGTCTTCTAACAGCACCTTTCAAGTAGTAGAAGTTCACCTACCTCAAATTACTGTTTGCAGTTACTTTCAAATCCCATAAACGGGCGAAATAAGGTAAATAACAGACATTTTCACAACACTGGCTCACATGCTGATGCCAGCACAGCTTACCGTGCATCGCTGGAAACCACTGTCAGAGCTTGCGATAACATCAGTCAGGTCAACTTTGGGTCACCAAGACCTGACGTCATAATTATCTATGATGTCATACGCAGAGATAACCAATCGCAGATGTTTTCATTGGATGTTTGTGGTCGACAGCTGTAAAACAACGGCTTTGATTGGTTGATAAAGTTTTGTTTTCACACGTGATCAAAACTTTACTCACGGACACGCAAAAGTTGTAAACAAATAGGTCAAGGCCAAAAGCGTGAAAATAATATATCGAGGGTCTTCCCTGACCTCAACTGGTCAATGACCTTCCCTATATCGGGTTTGGTTTTTTTTTTTCATTTCAAAAATTACATTTGGCTTTGTATTGCTTATTTGTGAAATCTTTAGAGATAACAGAATATAACAAATAATGCTTTGAATAAGTTTTAATCTCCAAAATCTATTTAATTGTGTTTTTTTCAGACATCATTTTGATTCTATTTGACAGCATGCCCATGCAAACTTACCATTTACATTTTTATTTTCAAAAAAACAAAGAAACATTGAAGTTAGAGACAAAATTGTCCATATCTGAATTTAAGGTTACCGGTAAAAATTCAAGTTGGCAGCTGAATGACACCGTTTCTTTTTTTTTTTCCTTTTTTTTCAGCTTTATACCAGGTCAAATTCAATCCAATATATTGAATATGAGCTCTGTTTGAGACAAAAAAAACCCTTCAAAATAAAAGGAAAATATTTCTTTTAATTGTCTGAGAGTGCGATTTTAAAGAAACTATAGTCAATGATGGAAGTTGGGGAAGGAACACACATGCAATTGTGTGATTAAAGTGAATAAACTCAATTTTTACAAAGGAATTAATTATTCTTATTTTAACATGTGTTTGCACTAATATATAAGATTAGACTCACCAGGTATACACTGTAAGCAGCGATCCAAGAAGGAGCATTCGCACAGGGGACCAACGGCTTAACGTGACTATCCGAACCAAGGAGCAATTAGAGTAAAGTTTCTTGTGTCTTTTCAAACACTTGTGCTATGCTTTTTTACTCCTGAACAACAACAAGGTGCCATGGCCATGTAGACTTTTTCAAATTTTGGAAAATCATTGGCAATCCCTTTGAGTCAACGCCAGCAAAAACCCAGTTTTAACATGTTATTGTAGCAGGCACACTTTTGAAACAAATCGGGAAAAATAACCGTGGGGGAAACTAGTTTATAGATTTTTCAAAGTGGCACTGAAGATTTCATTCCCAAGCTGTACGATATGTTAAGATTTCTCTGCTATATTTAGCTTGGAAAGTTCAACACAACTTACTATTTCTGGTTTGAGCTTTTACGTTTCAATTGATAGACTTTATTCAATAATAAAATGGCATAAACAAGGAATTTTTCTGCTAAAAAGTTTGATATGCTGTGTTGATAACCATTATAACACTGAGGAGGAATTTGATGATTCAGATTATAATAAAAGTGAAGTCAAAATATTTGAAGAGCGAACAAACGAAATCCAATAAAAAAAAATACAACATGGTATGTCTAGATTTACTTTTCAATGATTTTCTATTATTTATTTTCTAATATGTAAGTGCAAATATTATAAGATGAGCTTCAAAAATGCTATAACTTCCACAGTTGCACATACCTAAAAAAAAATCATCTGTGGGTCAGTGTGGGGGAGCTGAATACGCTGTGGGGTTAGTGTTCAAAGGGTTAAAAGCATAACAACAACTTGAAAACCATGGGGCTTCAAACCCTTGATACCCATCCACTATTAGGCATTGCTCATAAACCCCACCAGGGATAGTACAAAGAATGACATAAATTTCAGTGCATGGTGCACATAATTTAATATTTAGTTACAGATGCATTCACTACCATGATAGTGCAAAAACGATATTGACCAGCAGTGGTTGCATTGCTACAGATGCAGACATAATGGTTGATGCAGAAGCCCTGACAAAGAATTGCATAAATGACAGTGGTGCAGATAATTTTGTTACAGAAACTATATCATGATATGGAAAAACACAGTGGTACAAAGCCTCAGAGTGACTTAAATAGTACTAGTGTCCCTTAATAGCAGTTGTGCCAATGGTTATATTGATACAAATACTCTGACAAGACACTATTAGACTGGATCCACCAGTCGCCAAATGGGGTCTCCCTCACAGTGAAGCATGTGTGCAGTTTTTGTAAGACTGATTGACTAATAGTCTAAGACACTATGGTGCAAATAATGACCATTACAGCAATGTTGCAGATGATCAGGTGTCCTAGCAAGACATGGCGGTGTAGAGAATATGTATGCCTTGGCAAGACATGGAGGGGTGAAGAGTGAGTCACTTGACACCAGTGATGTAGTTATTGCTGCATATGTTCTGGTTGTCAGACTTGGGGCCATTACTACCAAAATTAGGAAAGCCATGAATAGGTGCTACACCAGAATGCTAAGATCAGCTTTGAATGTGAGCTGGGAAGACATGGTCCCTAGCGAGACAAAATGGTGCAAAGAATGGCACCAACAGGAGTGGTGCAGATATATTGTTTCAGCAGCTATGGAAAGACAATGGTGTACATAGTGACTTTGACAGCAGTGATGCAGATGTCTGCAATAGTGGCTTCGACAGCACTGATGCAGAGTGGCTTCGACAGCACTGATGCAGATGTCTGCAATAGTGGCTTCGACAGCACTAAATGTAGATGTCTGCAATAGTGGCTTCGACAGCACTGATGAAGATGTCTGCAATAGTGGCTTTGTCAGCAGTGGTGCAGATGTCTGCAATAGTGGCCTCGACAGCAGAGGTGCAGATCCCGGTGGGGGGGGGGGCACTAAAATATGAAAGTGACGTACCTGCTCCTACCGGCTTTCGAAATGTAGGGGCAAAAGGTGAGAAATACATCGAAAAATAGGGGGTCATTCGGTGTAGAAGGTAAAAAAAATGGGGTCATTTCGAGCAATTTGTTGGCAAAAGCGAAAAACAGGGTCATTCGGTGTCAATTTTTGAATAAAATAAGCCTAATTTCGACATTTGCGAAATCGCTGATCTTCTAAATTTTCGGAAAATTTTCGAAAAATCGACAAATTAAGCGAAAAAAGGGGGTCATTCGGTGTAGGTTCTCGAAAAATCAGGGCAATGGTGGAGAGCCACCATAAAAATGCCTGACTTTCAAAATAATAGGGGGTCATTGGGTGACAGGTCATATTTCATTTGGGATTACATTACTTTTATTTTTTTACAAACATGTATATCTGTGTAGACTCAAATGCTGCACACGGACAGAGTCACACTCTGATCAAAATGATTTCTTCTTTGGTACTGCCCTCTAATGTTTTTATTCATCTGAGTAAATAAATGAGGGCAGTATCTTGAAAGACAAAGACATGCATTCCAGATTGCATTTTGTAGATTTGGGAACTCTTATGCTTCATTACCAAGATTTACATTTCTCCAACAATGGCAAAAACATTTGCTAAATCAATATTGACCAGTTATTGTTACTTCCTTTTGACCAAGTACGACAGCATGAACTTGGGCAATTGTTGCATTCCTGTATTTCACTGAATACAATATTCCAAGAAACAATGTAAGCATGTAGTAGCAAAGTCAAGTAATACATCCTATAAATTTTTTATAACCGTCAATTTGTGCAAAAACTATTTAAAGGATGGACTTTTATATTGTTTACATTTTCAATATGAGTATCTAAATGGCATGGCAAGATACTGGTTTACAGTAAGGCCTTGTTTGATCAAAAATGAATTAAAAATCGCTACGTTGAGCAGATTCCTGTGTACGTACTGGAGTCCAAA